>CANSGD010000387.1:0-140134 GCA_947645195.1 Patellifolia procumbens
AGTCCTTGTTTGGGGACAGAACCTTGGCGTTGACGGCACTCGTAAGCCTTATGATCAGGTTTGCCACAGACATAACAAAGAACATACCTCTTCTGGATTTTACAATCAGGTTTGTTTAACATTCTTTACTTTTTCCCCTTATTGTTACCCTTTTTCCCTTTACCCTTAAACTTATCAGAGCCTGATGGAACAACAGATTCCACCAGGTTAGCTTTAGTGGTATTAACAATTACTGAATCCTGGTTGTCCTTAAGCCGATTTGTCTCTTCAATCCTCATATGACTAATTAGTTCCTGAAGAGACATGAACTCCTTCCTATGTTTCATTTTATTTCTAAAATCTCTATAAGAAGGGGAAAATTTTTCCAACAACACGCCAGCTAGAAAAACTTCACAAAATTTTATTTTCTCATTAAGAACATCAACACAAAGATTTTCAAACACATGAACTTGGTCCATGATTGGCTTGTCATCAACCATATGGAAAGCCAACCACTTCCCAACAACATACTTTTGTTTCCCAGCATCATCAGCCCCATATTTTTTTCTCAACGGCCTCTCAAATCAGTTTTGAAGTTTTATGAACCATGAATAAATCATAGAGATCATTGATAATCAGATTAAGGAGGTAGAAACGAACAATTTTATTATCCTTTACATTTGACACTATTCTGAAATGAAAATTTGCTTGAGGGAGTTAATGACCATAATTAGAGATGGTAATATCCAACAGATGATCCATCACCCACTCCACTCGAAAAATTAAAAAGGATGAAATATCGAGTTAAATGGATGATAGTCGGGTGGCGGGTGAGCGGTTGACGGGTTATGGATGGATTACGGTGAAAAATTTTCATCCATCACCCGACCCATCACCCGTTTACCACCCGCTCCATCACCCATTTTCTATATGTTTTTAATAATCTATCAATTTTTTACATTAGTATAATATATTTTCTTTTGATTGTAATTTGACATCCTTTAATAAACTTAGATTATCGTAATTTAACAAGCGATTAACGTATAAATTATCATTTTCGTAAGTTTGATTAATATTTGTTAAATTCTTTTAAATGGATGATCACTCGGTCCATCTGTTTCACCCGCGGGTGACGGATAGATGGATACGGGTGATAGTTTTTTCGGGTGACTGATGGATGGATGATAGTTGGTGCAAACGGGTGATGGATGCGGGTGAGATATCCAAATCCCACCCGTTGCCATCCCTAGTCCATAATGATATGAACGGTCTAAATGAATCTAATGTTGTCCATAATTAGTTTAATTTGCCAAATAATGTGCCAAGTGCGTCCAATATTTCTATTGATATTGACTTGATATAAATTAAACCACTCCTCCTTATAATGCCATTGAACAAGCAATCCTTCTCTGTTTTTTTTTATCCTACGAATTGGATGAATCTTGAAAACAAAACTAGTGACATTTTACTTGAGAAGGGGCCTATAGAAGACTTATACCTTGATTTTTCTCTGGATGACAATAGTAGGGATTTTCTGTGTGCTTATTTTACTAGGATGTTTAGTATGTAATAATGCGATTAGCAATAAAAAATAGTTGGTTTTCCCCAAAAAAGTCGATAAGTACTTTGTTTTTGTTACATAATGTTCCAAGCTATTAGTAACAAAAGTTTGTTTACCAAAGTTTTGATATGATGATAAACACAACCTTATATTAACATCGTGTGTTCTTGAATATATTTTATGATACATATTGCTTAAGAAAATTTAGATGCTCGAGTTTTTAGATTGAATATTGAAGAATTGTTAGATATATATCTCTTTAGCAAAATTGTAAAGCAAACGTTGGTACAAGTACTATTATGATTAGACCAATCTTGACTTGGCCTAGTGGTAAAGGGTTTGATCTCATGACTTCAAGGTCATGAGATCAAATCCTACTAGGGGCATTTGGGGGTGAGGATTCCCTACCATTCCCTCCTACTCTCAAATGTCGGGCCCCGCAAATACCAGATCAGGAAGTGTGCTAGTTGAGATCTGGCCAGGGGTCCACTACATTACCTTCCAAAAAAAATAAAAATACTATTATGATTATCATTTAACATATGTTTATTTCAATTATTATTGACTACTAAGGTTACTAGTACTAAAAATTGAGATCAAATATAAAGATAACAATCTTATTAGAGAGAAAAATATTTTTGATTAATTAAAACAGGAATTTAGATACTTTAAGTATAAAAAAATTGGTGGTTACAGACTTGTGCTAATGCACCAGCATCATCGTCTAGAGGTAAGAGTAAGACTCTTTTAAGAAAGAAGATGTTTGATGAGGGTGGCACTCATTGCCAATCCCTTCCGATTTGAGACATGGAGGTAATATGGTTGTGAGACATCTTCATAAATCAGCGATGTGCACGAGAACCCGTAATTTATTCTTACTTTATTTTATTTTATATTTATTGTTTTTAGAGTGATAGAGAGTGAGGGAGAACTAACGTTTGTTTCTCCTATGAGCATCGTCCTATTGTTCATATTTTGGCATTGAGGACACTATAAAGTTCATATTGGGGGAGGATTTGTGTTTGCACACTCTATCTCTTAAACTGCTTTTTAGGATAGATTTATTGCTTTCGAAAAATACTGAAAAAATAAAAAAATACGATTATCATGACTGGTTTGATTGCGTCCCAGTGCCCCATAATGTGCTTTGATTGAAATGATTTGACTTTGTTTTCTGGATAACTCGGCATTTGCGATTTTGAGCTTATGATGTGATGTTTGATTGCTATGCTTTTGAGAAAATTATAATTATTATACACTACATTGTATTGCATGCCTGTATTGGTTAGACTTTGAGGCTTATTCATCCTGTTGAATTCATATTTTTATCCAGTCTATTTCTTGTGTGTTAGTTCCTCATTACTTGACTGATCTTAACTTTGACTTAGTACTTATTGTTATTTGATGACTTGTAGCATTTGATATGATAGAGGCGTTCCTTTGTCTGAATCTTGAGCCACATAGTGAATTTTTGAAACACTTTTATCCTCCTTAACCCCGCAGAGCCTAATGACTGTTTCGTGTTACTAAACCTTATTACATGTCGTTGCCTTTACTTGGATATTGTTCCCAAGCCTAGCTTGGGGGAGCATTTGGGTAGGTTGAGTTGTGAAATGGTTTTTATTATTACTTGGATTGGAGGTGATTGTGTATTTTATGTGGTTTCAAGTATGATAAAAAAGAAACAAAAAAGAAAAGTTTGAAATGTGTGAAAGATTGGTTCGAAAAATGAAAGAAAAAAATAAAGATCAAAAAAAGAGTTCAAGGTTCCTTCATTCACATTGTTTATGAAGAAATATGCTACATTGCTTCAAAGTTGGGTTGATGGGAGTTTTTATCTATTCATAAGAGTTAGGGTGTGTTTCATGGTTATGTGTCGTGGTTTGGAGATGTTAGGCCCCCTTCGGCCTTGTTTTTATTGACTTTTTCTCCCCCATTCTCGGTTTTTCCACCACATTTATTATAAATATTCCCTACCCTTACCTAAGCCCCATTACAACCCTAAAAGGTCCTCTTGAGCTTGTGATTACATTGTTTAATGCATTGATTTTTACGTCAATTTGTGAAAGTTAACGAGTGTCTGCTAATCTAATCGACGTAATGAGGATGAACGACATATTACCCTCCTGAACACATGACAGGATATGTGGGAATCTAATCGGGTCGGTGAGTGTTCGGTTATATTCTTTGTCTTCCACAAAATTGAGAGTAGTGACACCTTTGTGAGCACCCTTTCATGATATGTATGTCATATAGCCAACGACATTTGTCGATTTGCTTGGATGATTGGTAGTTAGATTGATCTGAATTGGTGAAGATTTTGCCTGCTTGAACGATTTAGAGTCTTGAAAATGTTTTTAGCTTCGATGTTTTATCTTAGCTAGGGGTGAGGCAATTTATTCCATAACATGATCATGTTTAATTTGCTTGAGGACAAGTGAATGTTTAGCTTGGAGGAATTTGATAGTATGATTTTGTATAGTGTTTTATGCCTTCATTTACGAGTTAAATTGTGCGTAATTGGTGCTTTTATCTATTTTGTGCTAACTTCTCTATATAGTTTTGGTTTTGGTTGGTTTTTCGCTTAATTAATGGTTTTAGGGAGTTTTCGCCCTATTTTGTGCTATATTGAGGCAACCACGACTATAGGAGTTGTTTACGAGTCATTTGTGATGAGTTAAAGCTCTTGGACGTAAAGATTTGAGCTCGTAAGGCTAGGAAACGAAGGAATTGTGCCGTGGCCCGAAGCCATCGGGGAAACTGGCCCGATCAGGTCACATATTACATCTTTTTGTTGGTTGGAGACTCGATCAGGCCGAACTAAAGGCTCCGAGAAGTTTGTTCTCATGCCGATCGGGTGTGCTTGCGCGACCTGATTCGGCAAGAGACCCTCATGTTGCCGTTGTGGGTTTATGACGTGAAAAGAAGGAAGGCTAAAGAATGGATTAGCCCGACCGATGCAAATTTATCGTGTTGCTGCTATTTGTGCGACAAGAAGACTTGGGCACTTTTGCTTTACTTGGCCCTCTCGGGCGGGCTACACGAAGAGGAGAAATTCTATCTTTTTTGCCCTATTTTAATGATTTTATTAGTTTTAGTATCAATATTTAGCTTGATTTTTTTTGTCAGACACATTATTTTCGGGAAAAATTGTATCTTACCACCTTTTACTTTTTTTAAAAAATTACCACCTTTTACTCCCCTTTTTTTTTATTTTCCCACCATTTAACATTTTCTGTTAAAGAAACGTTAGTGTGGGCCCCATTCATTTCCCACTGAACTTAGTAAAACCCTAGCCACCACCACCCTCAACCCTAACCACCACCACCACCACGCTCAATCCTAAACACCACCACCACCACCACCACCACCACCAAAACGTTAGTAAAACCCTAACCACTTTTTCGAAACCCTAGCCACCACCACGCTCAACCCTAACCACCACCACCATCACTACAACCACCACCTCACAACCCTAACTACTACCACGCAAAATCTGGGTTTTTGAAATCTAGACCATCACATACACCAAAATCTAGGTTGCTCACGCAAAATCCTTTGTCGTTGTTCACGCAATCTTCGGTGCGAATGAGAGAGAGAAAAGAAGTGAAAATGGAGGAGAGAGATTGGAGAAGATGTTGAAGCTTTAAGAGGAAGAAGAAGGAGATTTGACGAGCGGAAGTTAGGGTTTTCGATAATCTTTGCGGTTTAATGGAGAAGAAAGAGATTCTGATGCGAAGATCTCGACGGAGAGGAAGTTAGGGTTTTCGACAATGGAGGTTGAAAATGAAGATGATGAAGATGAAGTTTTTGTTGTTGTTGTTGTTGTTGTGGTGAGATTGTGAAATCTGGGGTTTGTGCGATGGTGTATGTGGTGGTCTCGGTTTGGCTGCCTTTGGTGCGGTGGTTTATGTGGTGGTCTCGATTTGGCTGGCTTTGGTGCGGTGGTGCCTGTGGTGGTCGGTGTGGTTGGTTGGTGGTAGGCGGTGATTGGTTGGTGGTAGGAGGTGGTCGACAGTGGTTGGTTGGTGGTAGGCCCACACTAACGTTTCTTTGACAGAAAATGTTAAATGGTGGGAAAATAAAAAAATAGGGGAGTAAAAGGTGGTAATTTAAAAAAAAAAAGTAAAAGGTGGTAATTTACAAAAACTGGTAAGTAAAAGCTGGTAAGATACAATTAACCCTTATTTTCGATAGTTTAGTTTAAACTCTTTTTAGAGAGAAACACTTTAGTTTTACTTCTGAAGGCGATCGAACCTTGGATTTGCTTCAATTATAGTTCTTTAGTTTCCTTCAATTTGTATTGTTCTTTAATCTTATTCTCTTCTTTAATCTTAGATTTCTTAGTTTATTTATAAAATAGTTCATGTTGCAAATTGGTGATTTTTATATTCGATTCATTGTTATTCCTTCAATCACGAGTGAGTAGTCGTCTTTCCCGGGTGGTAAGGAGGAAAGCAATGTTTATGCCATAATTGTTATTTGAATTGCTATTAGTTTGTAGGTCGTGATTAGAGCGATAATAGTGTATTTGTTCTTGAATATTTTGTGCACATAGTTTTAAGAAGTTAATAGAGTAGGGTGTATGTTATATGAATTTATTGTAAAAGTTGATGTGATACTTTTAGGAAGTTAATAGAATATTGGAGTAATATTTTAATGTTTTTCACATAAATCAATGAATGAGTAGTGTATATTAGTTGGGTGATATATGATAACATATATTAATGGGTCCATGGCCAAAATAGAATTGTTGCGATTAATTTGGGATAAACATATATGAAAAGTGTAGTAACTAATATGGGACGAAGGGAGTAATTATAAACGTTCGGAGCTCCTAAATCAATCAAAACCACTAATATTATTCCATAAATTGAACCCAAAACATTAAAACAAGGTCAAATAACATACCTTCAATTTTTTGGACTCTGAATTCGAATTCGACGACCATGATAAGCTGCAATTATCGACGACCATATGGCTAGAATCGAACCTCCATAGTTGCTAAAAACGAACAAATTTCCAACCTTCAAAGTACATCAACATTTTGCTGAAAACGCGGGGTAGTCATCGCTTTCGCTTGTAATTACGGTTCAAATTCGAAGTACCCATGATTCATTGATGTTGTTGTTGATTTGAGAGATATTATCATAGATTTTCCATTCTAATGAGTATCATTGCTTTTCAAAAGAGAATACAAGATTAAGTATTACTTCGGGTTTTTATTGAAAGTGATTATACAAAATTTATGGGGAGTAGAAACGCTAAATTGTTATCGATGTCAGATTTAATAATTACTACCTATATTTTACTTCGATGAAAAACCTTGGATGGTTATTGAACATGACGAGTTTATCAATAATTGAAGGTTTTATTGCCTTCTTTAGTGCAGTTTGGTTGAAAAACTTACATGCTTGAGCATGGCAGGTTTATTTCACATGTAATTATTATAGGTTTATTAACATGTGGAGTTGGTATGTTGCAATTTTGGCTTTGCGACTCTTTGGAAAATGTTGATCAATGAAGCAACGCGTAACTATAAGAAGCTAATATTAACAACTTATAGTCATGGATTTCCCAGCGAAATGAAGTAGCTAGATTTAAATTATCAATAACCAACCATCCCAGACCTGAAACTAGTAGTTGAGCAAAAGTTAAGATAATCTAAACTGAACACCATTATAAGAATTGTTTTCATTTCAAGAGCCAATTTTTACATATCCAAACCTAGTTAACACTGTACAATAGAATTAATTTAAACTGAAAACCATTATGAAAATTATTTTCTTATCACGAACCAACCCTAAGACACTCAAAACTAATTGAAGACCATAACCCGAAATGATTTGCAACTCATCTCCATGACGAGAATTGCTTGTTTTTTTTACACAAAAATGTTACTTCTATTTTTCTGGTATAACCTTGTTGAGACAAAAAATGTTAAGACTTGTTGGGACAGAAACTATCAACCACTCTCGGGACAAGATTCTGTCAACAATTTGTTGCCACAAAATTTGTCCACAAGCAAATAACACCCCGTCGCAGATGGTCTAGAGTGCCGTGGAGGTGGTGATCCACTCTCCTAGGGTTGCTGGTCCTTGTATAAACAAGGGTTCCTCGCTAACGTGCGTGTAATATGCTTGAAGAAGATAACCATGAGTAAATGAGACAATGTATCTATTACAATCTAAGAGATGGACCCCAAAACCTTGAGACAAATAAATGCATGTCGAGATTAAGTTGTTATAGTATACAATACCTTCATTACCATATGAACCCGAAGGCTCTAAAGATACATAACTAGGATAAGTACACTTTACACGAAAACTACTAAACTAATTCAGGCTATGCTATGATAATCTAAGACAAGTGATATTTCATTTTTATGGGTGGGTTTGATCCGACTTTATTCTTCTCTTGAGTCCTCTATTATATATAGAGGGAAGGAATGATAGTTATGTTGATATCATGGGTATTTATCTTGGAGTGGGTGGTTATTTTGGAGATAATGGGGAGTTAATTAACCACCCACTAAAATAGTAACCTCCACTCTATTTGGAATATTTTTCGTATAACTTCTTGACTCTTGGATTTGAAAATATGGTGGTAACAGATGCCCCCCAATTTGTGTGGTTGATGGCATGAAACTACACAGATTATTACTTCTTTAATGGCGAAATATTGATGTGGGACTCTCCTTACTAATTCATGATGCACTTGATTCATATAAAATGTCATCAAAATAATTCTAAGATCAGAACAAGTGTGGTTGTGGAGTCCACTAACTTGCTATATGGAGGCCTCTTTATTATATTGATTGCTTCACGACCATGAGTCTTTGGTGAAGACAATAATACTCACAATTATAGACTTTGAGACACTTATTTTGAATTTGAGACTCTGATATCCGTGTCTCTCTTAAGATGCTAAGAGGCTCGATTCGGATTTTTAGAGTCCAAGACCCTAAGGAGGCTGCGTCCTTTTTTTGCGGTAATGATGAACATATTATTGAAGCAAAGAGGGTGCCCCCAGTGTAAGACTTATAGGAGAAAAAAGGGTGCCCCCAGTGTAAATGGTACAACGTAGGAATAATATCACAAACCATGTATTTTGATGCTCCAAGATCGGCTTCCATGGCTCTTCTCGCTCCTCGTATCAAAGGTATTATAACGTGGGAATATAACAAACCATGTACTTTGATGCTCCATGAGATCGCCTTCCATGGCTCTTCTCGCTCCCACTGTCATCGCCAAAAACTTGTTGAGATAAAAATTTGTCAACACTTGATGGGACAGAAACTACCAACCACTATCGGGACAACACTATCGGGACAGAAACGACGAAAATTTCCAATCACAAGTTCTGAATGTGGGTCTCCTTGTTGCGGCTGGACTAGGGCTACATCAACATTAACATCAACGACGTTGCCTATGCGCCTCCTTCGTTCCCAAGGTATTGCGTAGTGTGATTCTTTTCCATTCTATATATGTATCCCCCATTCTACAACTCTAAACCTCTTATTAGTGGTATTTTTGGACATAATTTGTCAATTAGTTGTGCTTATGTTGATTAAGATCTGAAATTTTACTAGATTTTTCTATGTTTTAGGATGTTTGGTACATTAGGGTTTGCAATTGAGATATTGAAATGTAGTGGCATCTTGACCTTCTTGCGTTCACTAGCGTTTGCTCTTGGCTTCTGACGACGGCGACAGAGTCTTTGTGGTTGCCCTCTAGAATTCAATTACTGATTTGAAAGAGATTCAAGTTAAATAATTCTTCCTTTGGCTTAATGTTGATGAAATTAAGGTTGATATTTCCCTCCTTCTGATTCTATTTTCTTTCAGGTTGGTATTGTCAACAAGAAGCTTATTGTTGATCAGTTTAAAACTGTTCATTCTTGTCGTAGTGGAACTTCCACTTCAACTAGTTAGCTTCGTTCTTGGAACCTCTTACTTTGAGGTATGATTATTGAGATTTCTTCTACTACAGGTTTTTTGTTGGCATGATGTGTTGGAACTGATGATATAGAAGAGGAGAGGCAATTACCATTTTTTTATATAATCATCTGCAACTTTGGATTGTTTTGCTCATTTTTGTTGAAAAAATCAACAGAACCTTACTATCTCTAAGTTCATGCTAAACGCTTTTATCTGACATGCTTAGGATGATACTGCTTTCGGAAAACAAAGTGCTCTCTTCGCCTAGTGTAACAACCCGGATCTACGACCAACCTAATTAAACCCTAAATGCAGCGGAAATCTTAATCCGGGCTATTCCCATCACACTCACAACGAGTGTGGAGCTCAAAAACCTTGACGTATTAAAACTTGTAAACTGTAATGACTATATTAAAACCTTTATCTATAATAACCTATATTAAGTGATCCTAAAATACTTTAAACAACTAGGTTTGTTGTTAAAATTCTACTGAAAATCCCGCAGAGTTCCGTTCGTAAAACGGACCGCCTAAAACTTAATTTAGGACTCCAGTCCACTTATAAACCTGTATTCTAATAATCCAGCAACCAAAACCAGTCTAGACTTTACAACTCAAATCATTTTTATTTAATTATAATTTAACTATTAATAAAACCCTGAAATAAACCCAGATTTTGAAGAAGATGAATGGATGGATGAATGAAAATGGTGGAAACGAACAAAGGGAAGAGAACCAGAAAGAGAAAGGAAGGAAGTCAAAGGGGTTATGAAAAAAAAGTCAAAAAAAAATCTGGTGCATTAAAAAGTCACGTGCAACTCACGTGATTTCATTTAACCTGTTGTAGGAGGTTAAGAGGTCACTTGGCCTGTTTATGGAAGATGGTGGTGATAGTTTGGACTGTTCATGAATTATTAATAGTTTAGACTGTTTATACAAGATGGCCAAGAGTTTGGATTGTTCTTGTCATTTTTTCCTTTTGTTTTTCCTTTTCTTTGGGATTCTAATTTGGTGTGTCAATCCTCCACGTTACCATTTCTTTCTTTCTTTCTTTTTCCATTTCTTTCTTTTTCCCTTTCTTTTCCAACTCCATCTAATTAATCGAATCCATTTCCCCCTTCTAATATATTTGATCTAATTATCTTGAACTCCTCTCCTTACACATATCTAAGTACATCTATATTTAACTTTTAAAATATAATTTAATACTAATGCAACTTCATAAGAAACAATAATAACTCATTCTCGTTAACAAAATTAAAATCAATATTTCTTGAAGTCATTCCATGAAAACGTTCTAAAATAATTAACTAAATAAATATAATTAACTTTTATTTAATTCTATAATCAAATCTCAGTTCCTTTAATTAAACTTGAGGATTATTAATATATGATTAGGCTAATAAATCATACTTAGCTATTAATAAAATACTCTTTGAAAATCGGGGTATTACATATACCACCCTCACAAAAAAATAAATAAGATATAATATGAACCAATCTATCAATATAAAAAACCAAACATTTAAAACTACGAGTTCTAAACATTACAATTAAGAGTCAAGCCAGCATTCCGCCATCATCTTTGTCTCTAGCTTCAATCCGATGCTTAGGTTCATCAAGGAGAAAAAACTACGAAGGGGCAAACTGGTGGGCATTGAACTTTATTCATTTCATTTCGAGAGATCCTGTTTCAAAACCATTAATTCAATTCTAAACCAAACCAAACTCTTTAATACTCCACTTTGAAACAAATAACTCCACTTTCTCATCATTTCAGAACTACTTTTAAATCGTTTCAAAGATGTAACTAACTTTCGAACTTAACCAAATGCATTATCTTTTCTTTGAATCCAAATAATAAATAATAATATAATAAAAGATAGAATCCATAGTAATCATAACCTACTATCAATTACTGCTCTAATAAAAGCTATTAAACCATCCCCTCCTTACAATTGAGCTTGTTCTCAAAACTCTAAGTCACGCTTACACCTCAAACCCTAACTAACTAATCCTTACAGAAATAGTGACATACATTCACATAAACACGTTGTTAAGTGGATGAACACAAATCTATATAATATCACAGAAAGCCCCAAACATAACAAAAGATACTTAAAAAGCGTAATTAAAACCCTTTCAAACCCTTTATTTGATAAGAGATACTTTCACTAACTTAACCAAAAACAAAATTCCTTCCAAAAGAAATTCCTTTTACATGAAATCCAACGAGCAATAATATATTATTAATGAAATATTCAAGATATAGACGCTGATGACTATAATCTAATAATAGTTGCAACTCCATTAATAAACCAAATCTATTATACTCTTCCCCTTGAATAAGTTTCTCCTTAAAACTTAATCTGACTTTACTCTCATAAAGACAAATAACTTCACAATTGTTTTCCCATACATGCTTCTCGTGCGTAGTGTATATAGTGACCAAAACATATGGTTTAACATGTATATACTATAGTTATGCATATACACATCTACGAATACACGTTAATATAAAATCACATTGAACAACAAACACCAAATGACTCACATACACACACAACAGCAAGGCAAGCGCGAACTTTCAGCAGCTTGGTTTATTTTAATCCTAACTTATACTCGACTCATTTCTCAACTTATTTAACTCCTACTCTTGGATATGGAGACCCATGCGTACCTAAGAACAATCCCGCTCTGATACCCTTTGTAACAACCCGGATCTACGACCTACCTAATTAAACCTTAAATGCAGCGAAAAACTTAATCAGGACTATTACTATCACAATCACCACGAGTGTGGAGCTCAAAAACCTTGACGTATTAAAACTTTTAAACTGTAATGACTATATTAAAACCTTTAACTATAATAAACTATATTAAGTGATCCTAAAACACTTTAAACAACTAGATTTGTTGTTAAAATTCTACTGAAAATCTGGCAGAGTAACATTTGTAATACAGACCGCCTAAAATTGAATTTGGGACTCGCGTTCGATTCATAAACTTGTACCCTGAAAATCAAGCCACCAAAACCAATATAGACTTTACAACTCAAATCTTGTTAATTTAATTACAATTTAACTATTAGATGTACTATTATAAAGTCGATCGTCCTCACCGCCATACAAATAGTAGGAATAACACTTTCGAACATTCTTCAATAATACTACTTTCATGTACCTGCATATACCGGCACGTAGTATCAGCCAAACTGGCTAAGCAAGATTTCATAATGTAAAGCCAAATATATATGCAGGTCGGAAACATTAATCATATCCTACAAATCATCTTCTTTCAAAAATATAAGTAAAATAAAAAAATTTACAAACGTTCGGTATTTCTTTTGTTAAACAAATCCTTTCTTTTCTGTTTCCAAAACGAATCATTTCTATTTCTTTCTTTAAATCAAATCCTTTCTTTTTCCTTTTTCAATTCTTTCCTTTTTCCTTTTCTAAACAAATCATTTATTTCCTTTTTCTTTCACGAAGAAAGAGTCATAAGCCTAGGCAAGGGTGTGCTAGCTAGGCCCTTCAGATAACTATACACAAAGAACCCTAATGTGCACACCCTACATACGGCCAAACCGTAGCAGAAGATCTAAGTTCGAGGTACTGATCAACGTACCCCAACTATTCTTTTTTGTATAGTCGAGCCAAACCCGACTAAGTTCCAATTCCTCGAGATACCACTGAGTTAATCCCCACAACTTTGAAAACATAAAACTATTCTTGGAGGCAATCCAATAACTTTGCAAACATAAGAACTATCTAAAAACCTGTTCGTAAATTTTCTATAACATACCACACTGTGGTTCGGGAACCAGATTTTCTATCTTTGGAGATTCAAACCGATCTCGACAAAATGAACTAAAAATATTTTTGAAAACTATTCTTGTAAACAATAAATAGTTTTCTTTAATCTTAATGGAGCCATGTAATTTTCATAACGAAAAATTCCCTTAATAAGCAATATAGTTGTGATTCGTGGGATGCTCGTGTTTCTAATTTTGATGCATCTTATCAAACTGCTCTGTATTTTTGCATGAGTTCCTATGAATTACCTTATATTGCACATGGATCCTACATGCATGCTAGTACACCCAAAGCAATTTTTTCTTTTCCTCAATTTGATAATGAATTGTTTTGGAGGTACTAGATGAGGAAGAATTGGATCTATTAGGCATTCTCAAAGAGGAAGATTTATTAGTTGTAGAATCAATGAATGAAAAACATTTGGTTATGGACCTATTTGAAGAAGACTCTTTTGTGAACAAACCTATTTATGAGGGTGAAATTTTAGGTAATTCTAACCAATGGAAGGATGAGGTGGATGCCTTAGAAGCAGCTCTTGAAGGTAAATAATTTGTTAATGCTGAGAGCTTGCTTGATTCTAATTGTGAGCATATCTCGCATCACTCTTATATTCTGACTTCAGCAAGACTTGATATTATACATTCGTTTCTTGTGTTGTATTCCCTTTATTTACTCAAAGAGTCATGGTTACACAATAAATTTGATCAAATTGGCATATATACTCCGCCTTTGCGATCTACTTTGCCCAAGAATCAATTAGAGGGAAGTTGTAAATCTTTTCTTTTTAAGTTTTCTTCTTATTTCTTCTCCTTTGATATTATATTTTCTAATACTCCTCATGCCGGGTGCTTAAATATAAATGTGCTTTTAATTAATCCATATCTAGTATTCAATGACATGTTTGCAGGGGAATTTGATAAGTTACTCAAGGCATTGAATTCTTCCAATCTAAAAGGAGTATATAGTCGTGCGATACCTTTATAAACCAACGCTTTTTGGGATGCAACCTGAATTTCTAACTATTCTTTTAAATTTTTTATTTTAGATTTTGAATTCTTTTGAATTCGTTTTTTTAGTTTAATTAGTTTCTTTTCGAATTTTGTTTTAGATTTTGAATTCACTTGGATTCATTTTATTTTTAGGAAAAATTGATAAGAATAATCCGACCTTTGGCCGGTCTTCCACCAATGGTACCACCTTCATTTAATCCAGCAATAATCCCACCTTTGACACCCATATTCTCTCAATGGTCCCTCACTTGTTGGTGACCTACAATTACAGGTAAACTCTCTTAATTATGTGATTAACAGCTAATTAGGTGTACTTTAAACTTAAAATTTTAATTAAACTTCTAAATCAAATTTATTAAAAAAACTTTTAAAAAAAAAGTTAAAATAAACCCACCCCAGCCAACCCCCCACCCCACCTCCCTCCCCCTTCCCCTGCGACTGCCACCCTCACCCCCTCCCCTCCCCTTTCCCTTTCCCTGCCACCCTTCCCCTGCCCCGTCGGAAACGCTGCGGCGACCTCTAGAACGCCACACTCACCCACTCCCTCACCCGCAAGGACGAACGGATCTCAACACTCACTCACTCACCGCCGACGACTCAGCTTAACCCCACTCACCTCAACATTGCCGGCTGTTTTTGGGGTGGGGGAGATGGTGACGGGGGAGGGTGGTAGCGGAAGGAGAGACGCTCGCTGGGGGAAGGGAATGGGAGGGAAGGGGGTGGCAATGGTGGTGTGGGGGGGGGAAACGTGGCTGGCAGTGGTGGTGTGGGGGGGAAACGTGGCTGCCAGTGGTGGGGGAGGGGGAGGGAAGGGGTGGCTGGCAGTGGTGGGGGAGGGGGAGGGAAAGGGGTGGCTGGCAGTGGTGGGGGAGGGGGAGGGAAAGGGGTGGTTGGTAGTGGTGGGGAGGGAGTGGGTGGGGGGTTGGCTGGGGAGGGAAGGGTTTTCTTTTTTTTTTAAGTTTTTTTTAAAAAAAAGTCAACGGTCATTTAGTATGGTCAAACAGGTTGCCATCATCCGGTACCACTGAGAGAATATGAGGGTCAAAGGTCGGATTATACCTGGATTAATTGAAGGTTGTACCAGTGGTGGAAGACCGGCCAAAGGTGGGATTATTCCTATCAATTTTTCCTTATTTTTATATACTTTCGTATTTTAGTTTTTTGAAGTCACTTGAATTCGTTTTTTATATAGTTTATATAGTTTGTTTTCATAATTTATTTTAGTTTTTGAATTCATTTGAATTTAATTTTCATAATTTTATAGACTAACTATACTAACAAGTTCGGTTTAGTGATTTTTAGTGTGCTAATTTTGTTCCTAAGTTCTGCGTGTGAGCTCATAACATACGACCGTGGGAATTCGGTGTGCCTCTCCCCTCATAAATCTGCGCCCGCAGGGTAAGCGAGTCCTCCCACACCAATACTCTTCCAGCCCGCGTGATCCATCCTGCGCTCGTGGGGTTTTTACGTTCTATTCAACCTTCAAAAAAAAAGCAAAAGAAGAACTGTAGTAACCCAGCGAACAACACTGCACGCTAGATACCCATTTCGCTGAATAACACCCAATCCCGCAGTCCCCTCCCACCCTCCTCCTCACCGCCGGAAACCACACCGTCGGCGCCCTCTTAATTCGTCGACGCAACACCAAACCACCGGCCCTTCCATCCATCTATTGCTGGCCTTTCCACCGCCACCCTACCACCGTCAGCCCCCATCGCAACGCAAACCCCAACCGCAAACCCCACAACTTCCTCTCACTCTCACCCATCGCATAGAAGTTAATACCCACAAAATCTCAAGGTAACACCCACCCACAAAGAACCCCCCATTCCCATACTCATACACCTACATTTACTAAGTGAATTGGCGCGTTTTGGACGAGCTTTGAAGTTCTTCAGTGGAGCTCTTGGAAGCATCGTCGGAGATTCTCAACAAATTTTTCTTGCACTTGAAGAGGTAGTATGTTTTCAATTTGTTCAATTTCAGTCCGAATTTTGCACAATGACTGTTTATGCCTACTACTCTCGTTATTGGAAATTTGGTTGGTTGTTGTGTTTGCTTATTGTTGAGAAACCATTATTGGTGCCTACATTGTGACTTTGGAATTGATTAATTGTGGATTTTATTGGCGAATTTCACTTGATATTGGAATTATATCGATGGACGAGGCTCTTGCTGAGTGAACCTTCTTATTCCATTCCCTTACTTTTTACACAGTGGGACACTGTGCTATATCTAGCTTGGGGGAGGGATATTCTATCCTTTATGGATTTCTAACGTAGTTTTTATCGTTTTGTAGTTGTTACACGCTTTTGCTTGTTCATTAGGAATATGATTTTACGTGTAACCAAAAAAATGTACTGCTTTCTTAGTTGATTCATAGTTGCATTTTCGTTAGCTTATTTCGTATTAGTTTTCATCTATGGGACTATTATTGGCACACCTTTGAGAACCTTGTTGATATCTTTACTAGAGTTCTTCAGCTTTGTTGTACAGTTCTTTCATGATTCTTCATACCATAACTGTGATACGATTGATTGGCCTTGGTAAGACTGTTTGATCTCTCTCTGGCTGGCTTTTACTTTATTGTGCAGACAAATTGACCCATGTGAGCTTTTGTGCCGAATAAACTGATAAAACTATGTCAGTTCTATTCTTTGATGTGTGATTAGTTCCTCAGTTGATGTATTGATCTTGATTTTGACCTGGTACTCCTTGATACTTGATTATGTACACTATTTGATATTATTGACGCGTTCATTTCATGATTTTAGCTTTAGAGTTCTGACTCTTGTTTGATATTTTAACCCATATAACAAGCCTTGACCTCTTTTGATTATTGTGCCAAGCCTAACTTGGGGGAGCGAGTGTTAGTTTTGCTCATATTTTATTACATGGATGTTGTTGATGCGTGGTTTTGTTGAAGGGAAATGTTATTAATGAGCTTTATCATCGAATTCGAATGTAGTTCAAAAAGATTTTGGCAATATAGAAAAACAGAAAGAAAAAGGAAAATAAGAAGAAAAAAATGAAAAAAAAACTAAAGAAGTGAACATATTTTGAAAGAAAAGTGTAAAGGTTATATAAGAGTTACTATGCGTGAAAGATATTCTGGCGATATTTTGGTAATGATGGTGTTTTATGGAGTTGTGAATGCCTTGTTAGGCCGTTTTTACATTGATAATTTGCTCACCTTCTTGTCTTTTCTACCACATTTCCCAAAATATGATCCATACCCTTAACCCTAACCTCATTACAACCCTTGAAAGTCCTCTTGATCTTTGTGTGTTGCATTTTCGTGTTGAAGGTGAGTCAAAAGGTCAAAGTTAAAGAGTAATGCTTCTTCTGAGTTGTATATATAGGTTGAGTGTCATTGATTTTTGCCCTAAACACATGAGGGTATGAGTGCACATATCTATAGTGAGGTATGTCAAGTTTTGTTAAGTCCAGCTTGGGGGAAAGGGTTTGTGGTAAGATTGTTGAGTTGATTGGTCACATGCCGTGTTATGCGGCTTTGTTTCGTAGATACTTGATGCTTGATGTAGTATTGATATCTCTCGTGTTTTGGATTGTGTGTTTAACCTTGTTTTAGTCCCATATTGTAGGTTATCATATTCTTCCCGTGTCTATTGTTTGATTTCTTGGGGACAAGCAACAGTTTATCTTGGGGGAGTTTCACCAAATTTTGACTGGGTAAAGTCGTATCGCCTAATCAAAAATAATCCTAAAGTCCTCTAACAAACAGTAGTCAGGGAAGTAGGGTTGAATCCACGGAGAAACAATGTTCTTTTCCTAATTGTAGGTCAAATCTAGATTATAGGGAACGAGTGTTGTAGGTAATTATACTAAACTAGACTATAACTAAATTAAGAATATCAATAATAAAGAGTCTAGGGCATAGGTTCACCACTGATTAATATTTCAGGATGAAGCACAACAATTAATAATGAATAATTCAGTTAAATAGGTTGATTTGCTTTCTCGAGTCTAAATCAACCATAGAATGGTAACAGGCTCTCGCAATTTATTAATATTAATTCTACCTATTGAAACTAGCCTTAATATCAAGTTTATACCTCTCGGCGCATAACCTAATATTGCAATACTATAACAATCAAATATGGTCAAATTGGATTGAATAGAAATAAATACATTCAATAGGAATCAACATACATCATCAAAAATCAATATGTTATACACATCCCTTCATAATTGATCATGGATCCCCTTAAACCATAGAAATAGACTACTCAATCAGAATTGGCAAAACATATTCATAATTATATAAGCAGACATGAATTTAATAATCAAGGACTGAATAGAAATAAAAAGATAAGAGAAATAATACCAATTGTCGAACCAATATTGCAAAATCAAAGCTTCTATTGAAAATTCAACGTAAATTGGAGAAAAAGCAAAGCTAGGGTTCTTAACTAATTGAGAGAAACAGAGTTCTAATCTAAAATGAATTAATGATGGAAAATAAGATAGGAAAATAAGATAGAAAATAATAAAAATCTCTTGAGTCCTTATACCTTTATATTTCCTAAAACAACTAGAAAAATAGAGCCAAATTCGTCAAAAGATAAGGCCTTATTCGACTATAAGCTACACAAAATAACCCGCGGGCGCAGGTTTTCATCTTGCAAAACATCGTTAACTTGCAAAGACTATATCTCACAAACTAGAAGTCGTATCGGGGCGTGTGATACACCGTTGGAAAACATTTCAAGTCTAGTTTCCAACCCCACTAGAATAACTCTATTCCGATCACTGGGTAATGAGTTATGATCAAAAGAGTACACATGACTCGATTTCCATACTTCTTTCAACATATTTCCGCTATGTTTTGGGTTGCAATCTAGCTCGAAGATGCCCTTTGGACGTCTCATTCGACGTAGCTCCTTCCTAGATGCTAGTCATGCTTAAGCTTGTAAAATAATATTCCAATTTTGTTCTCAATACCTGAAAACTATCAAAAACACCGAAAACACATACAAGAGTTATATTTTCTCAACTTAAGTAATTATATATAATTATGGACTAAAATGCAACTAAATGATCCTAAAATGTAACCTAAATGCATCATGAAATACTTATATACAAATGACTCATCAAGATACATACCTCTTAAACTTTTCTCGTAGCTATAAATAGTTTGAGTAAGAATCTTACCTTTTTCGAATCACGCAAACAACTACCTCAGTCTAAATAACTCCTCAGTGAAACCGAAAGCTACAATATAACATGTATGTATTTCGTAAATAATGATAGATTGGGCTTCAAGTAACTATAGTTATAAAGCAATCAACCATTTCTAATTTCACATAAAACATCAAACAAGCATTTCATAAACCATATAAATGACCTTCGTGTTCTAACTTGAACTTCCATTTAACATTAATAACCGTATAACCAAAATCTTTACCAAATTTACTAAAACCATCTTACTTTACATAAAATAAACCTTTAAGAAGCACATATACATTTGGATACTCAAAGGTTAACTATGAAACAATTATATGAAAATATAGGCAGAAACTTAAAACGAGCATTACTTCCTCCTACGAAGTCCAAATCAAGTGTTTCTTGAGTAAAATTTCAATACGAATAACTTTTGGGAAATAGTATTTTTGCCAAAAATGCCCAAAAACTGTCAAAAAACGCATTTTATGAAACTGCTCTATAATGCTTACGAATTTCATCACTATTTTTCTTTGAACAACAAGTTTGATTATCAAACTAGTAATATAAACTAACTACTAAACATCTAATTACACCTTTTATTCAATCAATTCATACTCAAAACTTGAATTCCAAAACCGCCAATTCAATTTCAATTCATAAACCCTAACTTCATAAACTTAGGAAAACTAAAATAAAGTAATGAAATCAACTTACCACTAATGTAGAAGATTATGGATGAAGAAGGTTTCGAAAATCGATCCTAAAAAGTGTCATAAACCCCAAAACAAACCAGCAAATCGAGCTCCTTGCTCCCTTCTTCCTCACATTGTTACTCATCGGTTGTCAGGCGGTGCTCACCATTGGTGTCGCCGGAATGTGGCGGTCGGCGAAGTCCCACTACCATCTTTCACTCTAATTTTTTCTTTGCCTCCTTCTCCTCCTTCTCCTTCTCCTTCTCTCTCTCTACTTTCTCCTGTTCCTCTTTTCTTTTTCCTCCTATTTCTTCCTTCTGTAACCTTTTACGTCTTTCTCATTATTTTTGTTTTTCCTTTTCTTTGGGATTCTAATTTGGTGTGTCAATGCTCCACGTTTCCATTTTTTCTTTCTTTCTTTTTCCCTTCTTTTCCAACTCCATCTAATTAATCTAATCCCATTTCCAATATTTGATCTAATTATCTTGAACTCCTCTCCTTACACATATATCTAAGTACATCTATATTTAACTTCTAAAATATAATTTAAATACTAATGCAACTTCATAAGAAACAAAATAACTCATTCTCGTTAACAAAATTAAACTCAATAATTTTTGGAGTCATTCCATTAAAACGTTATAAAATAATTAACTAAATAAATATAATTAATTTATTTCTATGATCAAATCTAACTTCCTTTAATTAAACTTGAGGACTATTAATATATAATTAGGCTAATAAATCATACATAGCTATTAATAAAATACTCTTTAAAAATTGGGGTATTACACTAAGCCTAAGAACCAAAAGGTAATTGGGCTGAAATGGGTCTTTAGGAACAACCTAGATAAACATGGCACATTCATAAGGAACAGAGCGAGACTTGTAGCAAAAGGGTATAATCAACAAAAGGTATTGATTTCGATGAAACTTTTGCTCATGTTGCTAGAATTTAAGCTATAAGAATTTTGATTACATTTGTTGCATTTGCTGCATTTATGGGTTTTAGGTTGTACCAAATGGACGTCAAATGTGCTTTCTTAAATGGATATTTAATGGAAAACGTCTATGTGGAACAACCTCCTAGATTTGAAAATCGTGACTTTCTTAACCAAGTCTATAAGCTAGATAAAGCTCTTTAGGGGCTAAAACAAGCTCCTAGATCTTGGTATGAAAGGCTTTTAAAATTATTGCTTTCACATTATTTCATTAGAAGTAAAATTTGATAAGACCTATTCCTTCAATCTAAAGGAACAAACATATTAGTAGTACAGATTTATGTTGATGATATAATTTTTGGTGCTACTAATGATTCTCTAGGCAAAGAATTAACTGATTTAATGAGTAGTAAGTTTGAAATGAGTATGATGAGAGGATTGAACTTCTTTCTTGGTTTGCAAATCAAGCAAACTGAAAGAAGAACAATGATCCATCAACAAAAATATGTGAAGGAACTACAGAAAAAATATGGACTTGAACAAGCAAATACCAACCACACTCCTATAGGAACAAGGACAAGGTTAGATGAGGATCCAAGTGGTAAACTAGTAGATCAGAAACTATACAGAGCTACTCTGATGCTGACTATGATGGGGACTTGGTAAATAGTAAGAGCACCTCTGGAATTGCTCAATTCCTAGGAACAAGCTTAGTTTCTTTGCCCTCAAAGAAACAGAACAATGTTGCTTTCTCCACAGTAGAAGGATCAAGCAACAGGTACGTGATTTTGATATTAAATACAAATATGTTCCTATTTTCTGTGATGATATAAGTGTAATAGGTATTTCCAAGTGTACATGCACCATTATAAGGTTATGCATGTTCATATTAAGCTTTCTTCTTAAGGACTACGTTGAAAATGGTTTAGTTTAAGTTGTATTTTGTCCTACTTGAAACCAAATTGCTATTATCTTGATCAATCCTCTCTCTAAAGAAAGATTTGAAAAGATTCTCTTGGAACTAGGGATGATCAGAATAGTATGAAAGTGCCTTTAGTTTTAACTCCCTATATTATATTCTTTTCTAAGTGTGCCCTGCAACCTTCATTAATTTTTATTCATACACCTTTAGTCAAGGACATGGACTCACATTAGTCTCTATAATATTCTCTTTATTTTCCTTACTAGTACATTGAGTAAATAATAATGGAGCATATGTATTTTAGTTTGAAGTGTATCATTTACAAGAGTTCAATTTTCTTTGATACATTTTTTCTTCTTCTTTCATTTTCATCCATTTTTCTTTTCTTTATTTTTTTCGAATTCTTCTTCTTCCATTCCCACTTTATTCATTGCAATGGTTCAACTAAAGATTAAGTTCAGAACCTTTATTTGAAAATTTCATGTCTTAAGAGAAAGGGAAAAAACATAAAATTAACTGCTTCATAAAACCTTCCAAAAATCCCATCATCAAACCCCTCACTCCATCATTTTACTTTAGGATATTTACCCCTCTCCTAACACCATCAACTAAGGAAAATTATCCATATTCTTCTTCAAGATACCAAATCCTTCACCGATGGCACCCAAACGAAAAGAAAACAAAATCTTTCATGTTTCTGATAGGGTTTTGTGTTGACATGGTGTGGTATGTAGATATGGGTTTGTTGAGGAAGAGGTGACTGGTTTTTGTTTTGAGTTGAAAATAATGATGGTTCGTGTTTTAGTATTGTTTTTCGAATTTTGCAAAAGTATAAAAAAGGGGGATTGAGTGAATGGTTTGGTGTTCTTACTTAAAGGTATAAAGAGTATGTGAAGGGTAAGGCCAAATTGAATATACATGGAGCAAATAATGACGAAATATTGTATTTCTTTGGTGAGCACCCATCTGACCTGTCCCAGACCAAAAATACCTTAGCCCTCTTCATAAATTTTTGTTTAAATTGGTTTCGCAGTTCCTTGTTCCCTTTACCTCCAAAAGAAATCAAGCTAAATTATTAGATCTCTCTCTCATGTATTGCCTTGCTCATAACATCAAAATTAATCCTCCCGCCTTGATTATTACTCACTGAATTTTGTTCTCAAAAATCGCATAGCCTATGAAAATTTGATTTCCTTTGTTAAAAAAGATACAAAGTCAAACTCCCCTCCAAACCCTCCTTTGAACTTGAACCTGAAAGTTACCTTACCAAAGACATCCTCTAGAGATTGAGTTTGAGAGTGAGATGTGTAAAATTGGAGTATGAGGTGGAAGAGACTAGGGTCAAGGTAGAGAAAGTTGAATCGGCAATGAAGAGACAGAGATATGAAGAATAGAGTACTAGGGTCATATAGACAGCCAGGTTGAGTCAGAGACTGGCAGAGCCTAAGTTCCTGAGACACCTAGGTATACTAACATTTGCGAGAAGATTGATTGTTACATCTTTTACTATCCGCAAACTCCCCTGATCCCAATCCCTTCCCTTTATCTAAGGATATTGATTTGAATTTTTGGACTTGTATTTAATTAACCGTTGAGAAATTGCAATATTTTATTTTCATCTCTTTTCTTTCTTGTGTGCTCCTTAGACACAGGATTGTTCGAACAATTTTCATTTCTTCAATTTCTTCATCTATATCCTACTTCTCTTTTAGCTATTTGAACTCTGTTCCTGATTGCTTCTTGCTTTGATATGTTTGTTCCTGTTTTAAATACTCATGGAATGTTTGGACGGCTAATATTATGAGATAACAATGTTAGAGCCACTAACTTGACTTTAGACTGTTGACTCTACTAGTGCTGCAGGTTCACTACTTAGTTTTTATGATGACAAAAGGGGGAAGACTTATTGGCATGATTAAAACATTTCTGAAACTACTTAGTTCCTACTGCTTATCTTGATTATCTTCTTCTCTTCCCTGTAGTCATAGAATTGAAGTTATAAAGTCATAGATATTCTTTCATTCTTTTATTATATTTTCTTTCTTTTCTTATATTTTCTTTTACTATTTTATGCCAATTATTTGCCATCATCAAAAAGGGGGAAATTGTTGTATTCACTATTTTAATGATAACAAATAATATTTTGAGTCTTTATATTAAAATGTATATAAATCGTTTTTTATCATTTTATGTGTTTGATTACTAATTAGTTTAAGTTTAACTTGTGGAGAAATGGTTAAGAGTTTAACCTAATCAAGTTATTTAAACTAATTATTATATTCACTCAAATAAATAATATGTATTGAAATTAGGTTTATTTCGTAGACTTAGATTTTATTGAGGATTTAATTTTATAGTTATCCATTCTTTATTTATTTTGTGATTTATGGAAATAATTAATTTAATGATGACTTGTGGAGAAAATGTTAAGTTTAACCTAACCAAGTTATTTCAAGTTAATTATTAAGCACTCAAATAGATATATTATTATTTGCTTTGAATTAACCTAATAACATGGAATATTATTTTAAATAAAATAAAATTCCATGATATTAGATGGAGTATTTCTTGAGGTGTTTATACAGATTTCAACGAGTCAAATCTAGTGTAACAAATACTATGTCCTTGCGCTAGAAAGAAGAAAACTGCCCAGCCAGGTTCTTTCCTGAAATCTAGGAAGTCAGTTCCTAGAATCTAAGAAGTCAGTTGACTGACTACTAAGTCAGTTCCTATAATCTAGGAAGTACAACAACCAAAGCATACTAGATTGTGGAGGAAGTGCTAACTAAATGTGTAACAACCTAAAAACAACATGTTGATTATAAGGAACGTGTAACAACCCACGCATGCTCAGCGATAAACCGATTCAGCTGCAATCCCTAAAAATCAGGAGGATCTGACCGGCAGTTAGTCAGTTTTTGATATCTAGGAAGCCCTACAAACTTCCTAGTCTTCATCTCAACAACTAGCTAATTGCTGATTTTTTTGAGATTGTGGCTGTTGGCAACGTGGATTGAGTAAGAGATAATCATGCACATAACGACCATTTAATGGGAGGATAATAGGCTAGATTCATGGACCCATAATCGCCTAGTGGAGCAAAATTAGGGTTGTTGTTATCTCTTATAAATAGCACAAGAAATCAGAATGAAGACTAAGAATTTTCAGATTTTCAAGTTCAAATATTTAGAAATTTTTCATTTTATATACTCCTCTTCATAGCTTAAAATATTGTATTTTTTTTAAAGTGTTAGGGGTGAGAAATTACAAGTGAGAAACTTGTGTAATCAATAGAGAAAGAGAAAGAGAAAGAGAAGACTTTGAGTGAAATCAAGTGAGAAGACTTCGATCGAAGTCGAGTGAGAACGTCACGTGTCCAGGGGGAACAGGGTGACTGGGAAGAGGGTCAAGTTCCTAGAGGAACAGAGTAAGAAAAGATTTATAATAGGTTGTACTGAGTTGTAAACGATATTATAAATAATAGAAGGCAAGGTTTCTTCCTAGAGAAGTTTGGAAGATTACCTTGTTAAAAGTATCTCTCTGTGTTCCTACTTTTTGTTCCTACTCTTTTTATCTTATTCTCTTTTGTTTATTTAAGAGTTTTTATATTCCGCAAAAAGTGTTTAAAATCCCCACACCCCCCTCTTGTAGTTGATTAAGTGTTCATACTAGACTAACAATTCCGATGAAGAATACTTGATCTATGGAAGAACTGGCTGAAGCTTATTCTAATGAGATGATCCATTTGCATGGTATTCCGAGGGATATTATCTCTGATCGAGATCCGAGATTTCTGTCTCACTTTTGGGTTGGTTTGCAAGAGGCATTTAGTACGAAGTTGAAGTTGAGTACCACTATCCATGCTGCTACTGATTGTCAGTAGGAGAGAGCTATCCAAACCTTGGAGGATATATTATGTGCTTGTGCTCTAGAATTTCAGCAGTCTTGGCTTAGATTGTTAAGCTTAGTGAAATTTTCCGACAATAATAGCTATCCTGACAGTTATCAAATGGCTCCTTATGAGGCTTTGTATGGTCGTAAGTGTCGTAGTCCTACTTGTTGGAGCGACATCAGTGATTCCTTAGTTTTGGGATCAGAGTTGATTCAGGATATAGTATAGCAGATTAAGGAGATTCAGGCAAACAAAGGTCATATGCCTATCCTCGTCGTAAGCCTATTTCGTATTCTGTTGGTGATAAAGTCTTGCTAAAGGTATCCCCGATGAAGGGCGTAATGAGATTTGGGCAGAAAAGGAAGCTAAGCCCGAAGTATGTAGGTCCCTATGAGATTCTTGAGAGAGTTGGGGAAGTTGTGTACTGTTTGGCTATGCCGCTAGATTTGTCTAAAGTTCATGATGTGTTTCATGTGTCTCATTTGAGGAGGTATCGCAGTGACCCTACACAGATCATCCCTGTTGAGTCACCCTCTCTTGAGCTTAATTTGACCTTCGAGGAACGAACGATTCGTGTCTTAGATTGTCAAAACCGTGCCTTAAGAAGGAAGGTGTTCCCTTTAATCAAAGTAGTTTGGAGGAGTCAAAAGTACGAGAAGACAACTTGGGAGACCGAAGATTCTATGAGACTTAAGTACCCTGAGTTATTCGTTCCAGGTACTTTTATTGCTATTTCAAGTTTCGAGGACAAAACTTTTCTAAAGGAGGTGAGATTGTAACACCCCGTAATTTCACTAGAAATTTCTTGTGTTAATTTATTTATTTACGACGTCTTATATATATATATATATATATATATATATATATATATATTGTGTTGATGTATATAGTTATATATGTTTATATTTTGAAAACTAAATTTATATAACTTACTTTTATTTTTCAAAGGTGTTGGATTTTACTCCATCGGTTTCTTTTTGCTTGTCCTACTTTGACCAAGACGCTCTCACATATTAGGCCAAAGTAGGACAAACAAAAAGTAACGGAGGGAGTATATGCGCAATTGTTGTTATTGTGTGATTGTGATCAATGTTGTATAATTATTTTGAGTTTATATTTTTTAGTAAGGGCAGTATTATTATGTGTATTTCAATAGAGCTAATACTTTGTTTTTATTTTAGTTTGAGTCTTGTTATTTTAGTTTGGGCCAAGCTTGTAGGATTCTTCTTTTATCGCTTAAGCGGGCCTACCCAATTGTTGTGTCGGATTAGTGGTGGCCGACCATGGGGAAAATAGGGGGGATTTTTATTTTGAGTTTTGAAGCTAGCATCTCTTATTTTTGGTAGCTAAATCCCTTCCCCTTTTGCAAGCCAATCAACCCTATTCTCTCACTCTATTTTTTCACTTTATATTCTAACCTAATTACACCATTATTGTTGTCATAACCTAAATTTACAACAATTAAACACCCCTTCTCACCCTAATATCACACGCCTATTACACAAAAAAGGGAAAAGTTTTTCACTAGTTCTTCACAAAATTCCTACTTCCTAGGGACTTTTTAATTCATATTCAAGGGGTAATTCAAGAGTAAAGTTCGGATTTAATCTCTTCTTTGTATTTCTCTAAAGGGGCCATTTTCCTAGCTATATTACTCTTCTGTTTTTCGTTGTTTATTACACTCTACGAGTAGATCGAGGTAACTAACATCCCTTCTAGTACTTTAGTATTTAATAATAATTTAATTATATTTGAATCATGTTATAACGGGTTTTAGTTATTAGATCTCTAATTATAATGCTATAATTGTTATAATTCATGTTTGGTTGGTTTTATTGTTTTAATATATATTTTAGAGTACTTAAAAATCGTCATTAGTGATGTTATTATTGTTAGTATTGATTAGAACTATGTTAGGGTTGTTACTCTTTATTTATTTCATTGATTCATATGTTTAAACCATTTTTTTTAATTTAATTAATGCTAGAATTATTTTTATTTAATGAAATTATCATGGTTGATGTTTTGTATGAACTATAAAATTCGATTGATTTATTGTAATAATTCGAATTTTTTTAGTATGAATTTTAATGGTTTGTTGGCTATTTTAATTCATTAATATTGCTGAAATTATTTCCACGAAGATATGTAATCCTTTTGTGTTGTTTTTATTTCTCAAACATGCCCTAATTATTATACTATGTTAAGTACGCTTTTGGGAATGTTCTTTAATGTTTTTAAGTGTATATCAAGAGTAATTTAGTGATGGGATTTTTGTTGGTTTAATTGGAATTAATATTGATGTTTTTAACTTGTATGAAAAGCATTAGTTTTTCATGAATTAGGGACTTGTATATTTTACTCCTTTAATTATTTGAAGTATTATTAATTCGAGCATGTCTATTTAATGTCGTTAATATTATATTTAATTGGTGTGGAATTATTTAAGCATGCTTTGATGTGAATTTAAATTTGGGTACATAAAGTACGAAACGGGCGAAGGAGAGGCAGTGGCTGCTAGAGAGCCGCGAGCAGCGTCGCATCTAGCGACGGATAGTCGCGGCCCGCGACCCAGTGCTACTCTTCTCCATTTTTCTTTTGCCTTGTTGTCTCGTTTTGTTAAGTACGTAGCAGCACTGTTTAACTTATTTTAATGATTTTATTTATGTAGTTTTATCTTTGTTAATTATATAAAAGCATGTTTTGGTTCTTATGTTGTGCATTGTTGAGTAATTGTGATGATGTATGTATTTGTGTATTTATGAAACCTTTATGAGAGTATTTTTGATGTATTTTGAGTTATCGACGTCGTTATGCTCGGGGGAGAATAATAATGACCTTAGCATCACTTCGCCAAGAGTTATGTACGGGGAAAGTTTATAATTTAATTATAATTGACTTCGTACCCAAACTCAGATAACGACTTTGACGAATTAGTATTTGATTTAGAATTTCGAAGGAATTTTAATTATATTTTGAAATTTTGAATTTGCAGAGTATTTTATTCAGTTATTTTGTTTCAATATTTTTGAAGTATTGTTTTGAAGTATTTCTTTTGAATTATGATATTTATATTAAAGTCATAATTATTTGAGGTTTGTTGAATATTTGACGATTTGATGATTTGAGGAACATTTGATGATTTGATGACTATTTGGTATTTGAATTTTTTATATTGTGTTTACTTGTTTTATTTTGAGTTGAGTAGTCTAAGGGATTATATCCCAAGGATACTTGAACATGCACTCCGAGAGGTCAGAGGGCACTAAGCAGGGTGCTACCTTGCATTGGATAAACTTAGGATATGTTGTCATCCGAGAGGTCAGGAATACTGCGAGTATTATCCCGCATCGGGGGTTTGGCCATTCTTAGAAACATACGGTAGGGAACGTAACCCATAGATCGTTTTAGAGATTTCAAACTGACATAATCTTAGGAACTGGGTGTGAGTCACTAGCGTTCAACTCACTCATTTATTTATTTATTTATTTATTTCATTTACTAAATTTTGAAGTCATTTATCTTTCTTAACGATCTATTTATGGAATTTCTTTCTTTCTTCACCTTAAGTGATGGTTGGTGATCTATATTATTATTGACTTGAGTTATTACTTTTGCTTCGCATGTATCATGATTTCTAATGCTTTTGCATATTTTGTGTACTTGACTTTATTCCTTATATTTTAAATTGTTAATCGAATCCTGATTGGACTTGGGGAGCTGTTAGTTACTCCCCACTAATTGTAGATTTTTGTTGTATATCTTTGTAGATGTCGAAATTTAGCGTTGTTACCATCTGGACTGGGGTTGTGAAACATGGTCCTGTGAGGAAAGATATGATCCTAGTTGTAGTGGATGAGCAATATGATAGGAAGATTAAGACCATCTTTATAGTGGGTTTTAAGTAGTTTTCAATATCGATATTTTATCTTATGGATTTCACTTTAGTTTGTTTATGGTTTGGATATTTTATTTGGGATTTTAGAATGACGATGTGGGTATGGAACCTCTTCCCTTATTTACTTTGAGGTTATTATTGACTTAGGATTATTCTTCTATGTAGTTGTTTTTAGAATAACATCTATGTCCCAGTGGTAATTCCGCTGCCATTGATCTTTTATTTAATGGTTTTCTTTCTTTTATTTCATTTTATATTTATTTTTATTACTATTAAAGGACGGGATGTTACATGATAGCTTTGTCAAGAGGTGCTAATGCTAACACCTTTTCAAGGTCAATGATGGCCCTTGTTTAGGTCTGAAGCTTTAATTCAGAAGCGGAAAGGGTTCACAAAACAACAACGCGCAAGGTTAGTGAGGTCGCTATCTTGTGAGTCCTTATAAATAAAGAAACTAGAACCTAGCTAGCAGACAAAGCGGGGAAGGCAAAAACTCTGCTACACAAAGGACGCCAAAAGAAAACATACTAAAAACAAGAAAGAAAACACTAATTTTTCCCGACTTAATTTCAGTTCAGTTCAATTCAGTTTAGTTCAGTTCTATTCAGTTCAATTCAGCTCAGTTCAATTCAGCTCTAGACAATACTTTTTGTAATTCCCTGTAATTCTATGAATTTTATAAATATATTTAAATTATATTTATAATTGTTGTCATATTTATTTCATTTAATTATTTAAGTGTTATGATTGTTTAAACGTTTTAAATAATCATGATTATTTAGTGGGTTGGATTTTAAGTATTGACAATGTAATTAAATGTTTTGGGTTGTATTTATAACGATTTTAATATTGGGTTGAGGAGTCCAAAGCTTTTAATTAAAGTTTGATGTTCAACTTGATCCCAAACCCAAGTCTAAACCTATTCATCCTAAGGTTTAGGCAAACCTATAAATACCCCCAAAACCCCAAGTTTGCACACTTTATTTTTTCTCTTTTCAATCTCAAAATCGGCGCCTCTCCCTCACTCTCTTTCTCCTCGATTTTCGTGCGTGCGCCGGACCACCACCACCACACACCCCTTTTTCTAGTTCACTCTTCCGACGAGGCCACACCACTCGCCCTCCTTTTCTCTTCGTACGTGCGGCAGAAGCAGCACCAACGCACCTCTCCCCGCCTCTCGTCCGCAGAAGCAGCAGCCACGGAACGCGTGACTGCCACACGCCGCCAATCGCGTGCTTTCGTTCTTCCGTTTTTCCGATTTTCCGATTCTCTATTTAATGTGTAACTAAAGTATTAATATTAAATTTATGATTTTTATGAGTTTAATATTAAAGTTATGATTTTTATAAGTTTTAATATGTTTTATAAATAAGGAAGATTTGTCAGGAATAAGTCAACATTTGCATTAACCAATTTCAACAAGTCTACCTTCATTTATTCCACTAACAAGTAAAGTTTGTAACCACTTTGGCATTTAACAAGTTTTTACCGGTTTATACTTCTTAGTAACCTGCTTAACAGGTTAAAGTGACACATGTCACTCTTTTATTAAACATACAAATTTTAAAATTATATTGAAAGAAAACAAAACAAACTTCATCTCTCCCTCCCTCCCTCACCTTCACCCCCACCCTCACTGACACCCAAACACCACCACTTTCACCGGCACTCTCTACCGAAGCAGACTGGAAAGAGAGCACACCAAATCCCCCTCCCATAATACAATTACTTTTTGTTCTACCCTCTCTCTTACTCACTCAAATACTCCTTCATTCCCATACACACCCACACTCATTCACTCCCAATTTCTCTCATTTCTATCTCCTTTTCAAACCTCTGTAAAACCCCAGAAAAAACACCAATAATTATGGTAGGTTAATTATTAATTTCAATTCAATCTTTCTAATTTCATGATGAAAATTGAGTTTTCTTTAGCTTTCCTATTGTGCCATAAATTCCTCCAGAAAGCAAATCCAATCTCCCGCTCCCTGAATTATGTTTGTATTTGTAAAAAATCAATGGATTCCTTGAGAAGACAAGCCAGTAAATTTTGAGAACAAGTTGCAAAGCAGCAACAGGTAATTGAAATACCACTCTATCATATGGATTGTTTTATCTACCATTTAAAGAAATAAATTTTGTGCACTTGTCTTTATAAAATGTGGCTTATACTTGTTGTGAACCACCAAATCACTCAGCAATATAAGGTCATAGATAATTAGATATAATTTTATGTATATCATTTGAATGATTGATCTTGATAAATTGCAATTAAAAGGGAAAGAGAAGAACCTAAAAGAGTTGTTTGTGTAATCTTTTAGTATCTAAATACTCTTAAAGGCTTATGTGGTTGACTGAACATTTAAGAGCAGAACCTAAATTGCACGCTGGGTGGCGGTTTTGTGGTGGAATAAGTGGTTGAGGTTGGGTGGTCTTGGGCGGTGGGGTAATGCGGTGGTGTTTGATGGCGGTGGAATAGGTGGTTTTGCGGTAGAATAGGTGGTTAATGTTTTTAAAGTATTTTAAAATGAGTTTTGAAGCGTTTTAAAATAAATTATATTGTTGTGAATTAATCAGGATATTAATTCATTGATATGTTGTTATTTTGGTAGGCGGAAAATTTACTTTAGGAGACTTCTAGAGTTCTAAAGCGGCCTCTCACTTTGTCTACACAAGGTACGTACATGTCCTCATGTGTTAGACTAGTATCATGTCCTAAGGATTATTTATTGTATCATGTATAGGGAACCATTTTATGGTTCATACGTGGCTGTTGAATTGGAATTACGTGTTGTTGAGCATGTTAATTGCCTTTATGTTTGTTACATGATTGAATGGATGTTTGATTAAAGCATGTTGTTTGGAAGTGTTTATATTTTAATCCATCGTGTGATGTGGGTTAATAATATTTTATTATTGGATTATGGAGTTTGGTATTGTTTTTCTTAATGGATATTTTATTACTTCTTAAAGGCCGAGGACTTTGTGAGTAAGTTGAACTATTATTGGTTATTTTTATTTTATTACTTCTAACAGGCCGAGGACTTTGTGAGTAAATTGGATTATTATTGGTTATGGTTATTTTACTACTTTGCAAAGACCGAGGCTTTGTAAGATATGTATATTTATTGTCATTGGACATTCGATTGTTGATCTAAGTCAACAAATAAATTTGGAGGATTAATTCTTGGTCAATTGGAAATTGTTTGATCACTTATTTAATCCTAAGATAAAAGAGAAATATTTGTTGTATTCATATTATGTGTTGGTTGTCTGTTTAGAGTACAACATCGAATAACTTATTAATACTTAAAGTGGAAGTGGCTAGCAATAGCTTTAGACTTGTGCACGTTTGAAGTTCTGGACTAGTATGAGTTGGAGTACATGGTGGTAGCCCATGGCTTTTCTTGGGGTTGGATTGATCACCATGCCCTATTTTTATTTTTAAAAGTTCCTTGATATCGTAGGTCAAGGGGTTACGGAGTCGCGCCCGTAACTCGGTCTTCTATTTGAAGGCTGGGTTTGGTTGGACAACTCGATCCATTGTCTATTCAATTTACTGAATGGTTATCATGTTGTATGTCTTGTGAAGTCAAGTCTTATTTTACGGGTTGAAGTCTTGACGTATTTTTATTGATCATGTTTTATTGCTTAGTAGTATCATGATTAGGTTTCATGTTTTATTTTATTTATCTATGTACTCAGCTTTGCTGATTACGTGCTTTTCTGTCTGTTGATCATGGTTGTGTCTATTGATCCTTTGATGACCCTTTATTGGCGAGCAGTTTTCAATTGAGTAATTGCCTACAGGTTTGGAAGGCATGATGCATCGTCTGAATTACTTATTTAGGACTTGGGAAACGTTGATGAGAGATCGTTCTATTACTTTTATTGAGTTATTTTGTGGATTATTTGTTTTAAATGTTTTAAGTTGGTTTTGAATTATCTTTCGAGGTTTGGATAATGATTTGTCAGTTATTATGTTCTAAGTATTTAATAAAGATTTATTTAATGTTTTTCCGCTGCAATACTCTGAGTAAGCCGATACATTTTCACACGGGCGATAATGTCTTGATAATTCTTTATTTTAGTTGGGAAAAATATATGTTTTATAAAGAGAAAATTGTCGGGGTGTTACACTTTTACTCTCACATATCACTATTCACTTCAGTACAGTTCAGTTCAGTTAACTTTAGTTCAATTCAGTTCAGTTAGCTTTAGTTCAGTTCAGTTCAGTTCAGTTCAGTTCAGTTTAGTTTAGTTTAGTTGTTTTATGCCAAAGAGAACAGGCTCTAAATTTAACACTACAAAAGAGAAAAGGAAGTGACTGAGGAACAAACCAGCTACAAGGAGACGATAGACGATTACGTAACATAATCGAATCCAAACGCAACTACACCACACCCAGCACAAGCTAGAAGACGCCGGAGTCCGGGGGAACCACACACATACCTTTCGAGAAGGCGGTCTATTCTTTGAGAAAATATGAAAACGGAAAATAATGTAGGCAACATAAAGAAAAAAGGGAAGAGGGAAAATGGGAAGGCAAACGCGCGGAGTACCAAGCGGCGCTAGGGTTAGTGTTTATGTACGATAGTTATTTAATGTTTATTAGGCATGTGACCTTGTATCGAATAAATAACTACTAGCATTATAAGCTTAGTAGGCTACTCCATCTACTACTAATATATTGGTTTTTGTTGTGTGAGCTCAATGTAACCTTCAGCCAAGCCATGTGTGCAAACCTACTAAATATTTATCATAGCATTAGAGCTGATAATCATAGTTCATTACCTGTTCTTTTGTAAGGATTGCCCAAGTGTTTCGAAATGCTGCTAAAGAAGGAATAAACCTATTTGGATTATGTCGTTGAACAGAATCATGATTGCGCCAACTAGAGAATTATTTGATCTCATGTTTGATGTCCACATAAAGAGGTTTCAAGGATAGGGTGTTTTATACCATTCCAGATTGTTGGTTGAAAGATAAATTCACATATGACGAAGAGTATTAAAGAGATAACCAAGATGTGATCCCTAAATATATAAGTAGAGGGAGGATTACTAGTAGACATGTTTGGTGGTCTACTCTATCTCCAATCAATCGTGTTTAGCATAGTACCCAAATAGACTTGTGTTGTCAATTTCTTCTCCGACGAAGGTCTATGTTTCCTGGCCAATTGAAGAAAAATCACTTAAATTTTGACACAGATAATCTGATCTAAAATTATAATCAAACTTATCTATTAATCATATGCAATAGATAAGTATTTTACAATAACCATGAATATACAGCTCAAATTCTCTCCTTTAAAATATGTAAATAAAAGCAAGTAGCATGAACTTAACTAAAATACATTCTCTAAAAAAACGAATAAACAAGCAGACAAACAACAAGCCTAACTAGAATTCTAGCAGCAAGCTAATAAAGATCATCCATAATGGAAAATGTCACTATCAACGGCTCTAATTCGTTCCAACAAAAGAAGCCAAGCTCTCAAAACCATATAAGTACATTGATGAGCATACAACCAGCTGGTTATGTTGTAACTTATAATCACTTTCCTTGGTTCTTTAATAAGCCCTAAAAGCTGGTACTCATAATCCATGCAAGCCAATCAATTGAAAGCAAAAAGCTGAAAATCCAGACCCCTTATATATGTCATTTAAGCATTATACACTTAAGTTAGACAATGAAGAGGGAGAGACATAATATCGAGTAATAACTAATAGTCCTACAAATCGGTGGCTAGCCGTAGCGATCTCATTTTGGACTTTCGGTATTCGTTGGCTCCAATGTCAGATCAATGGTCAACCAACACCTAATAAGTTTCACTTTAAAAACAATTGTCTAATGTATAAAACATTTTATAAACATAAACATGTTTCTAATTTTAGGAAAATTTGTCAAAAATCACCTAATATAATGGACACTATTGGTTTAAGTACCTTTTCTATTTTTTTAAAATTTTAACTGCCTTATATGCAATACCTGTAGGTTTCACTATCAATGGGTGATTTTTGACCGGAAAACCGCCATTTTTTTCCGGAAAAGTGCCCATTTTTTGCCGGAAAACCACTCATATTGGCCAGGAAACTGCCCATTGGTAGTGAAAAATTAGGGTATTATATATATAAGGTACTAAAATTTTAAAATAAATTAGAAAAGGTAGTTAAACCAATAATGTCAGTGATTTTTGACAAACAAATCCCTAAATTTATCATTATGTCAACGAACCACTACAAAAACTATTAACTTTTAATTTTTCGTCACATGTTAATCACGGTTTTCATTTTCCTACGTATTGGATTCCAAAAATCACTTTGAAATAGTATCAGACCCTCGAAACTAATTCATCTACTTTTGGCAAGCAAAGTTTTGTTAGTGCTAATAACTGTAAAATCCGAATAACAACAAGATCAAGTAATGAACTTCTTTAGGCATGTTGGGAAACGCTTTGCCAAAAGCAATATTCCGACCTTATACCAAGCACAAGTTACACGTAATTCACTTCCAAGATTCAAAGAAGAACAACAAAGGTCGCGCTCGTATGAATCTTGTCAAATGAGAACAAACGTGACGTGATTTTGTTTGATGATAATTGAGAGAGAATAGTTAAATGCTTTTTAGAGGGAAGAAATAATAATAAACTTCTATATTTAATTCCTCAAGAGAAAACTTCTCTTATTCACGTTCTTATTGTTCAATAACCACGACAAGACTAAAATCGTAAACTAAGGACGTATGCAAAACATCGACGTCGCGATTCGCCAAACAAACTGGAGAAGCAGAACCCCCTTCGCGACCCGCCACGAGGGACACACCTCGTGAGAATACACTGGTCGCGACCTGCTACATGGGTTGCACCCTGCGACTAGTGGCATCCGCAAGCTTCTTTGCTTGCTTGCTTCTTTGCTCCTTGTCTGATGTCATAACAACGTAAAATCAATATTACTTTAAGGAGTGACAACTTAACCAAACCGCTTAAATTAACATTACATGTATCATAACCTACCCAATACTCTAAATATCCAACATTTCTCCCCATTTAGAGTATCCTAAAAATCTCATGCATCAATGAAAGTGTACAAAGACTTAAACCTCCATGTACTAAAATACACATTTCAAACATCTGTATCCAGCTGGTGTCACGAGCGATTGAACCAATTTCAATACAAAGTGGAATTCTTGAATAGACTGACTGGCTAAAGTCGTATCACCTAATCAAAACTAAATCCTAAAGTCCTCTAACAACAATATTCAGGGAAGTAGGGTCGAATCCACAGGGAGACAGGTTTTCTAAGTTAATATTCAACTAAACAGCCACTTCAGACAAGAATAGAGCAAAATCAGCTGAGCTACTTATTAAACTAATGAAAGCAAAATAAAAGTGGGTTTTAAACCATGAGTTAAAGATCTAGGGTATTAGTTCGGTCCACCATACTTATATCAATCAAAAGGGTCAAACAACTACCAATGCCTAGGTCAAGAGTCGAGAGATTATAACACGTGCTAAGCTATGGTTAAATATTAACGCTCATAATTCAACATATGTCGCATGTTCACCAACTTAATCAGAATTGCTGATGTGTACTAGGGTCTCTAAAAGTAAGACGGATCTGTGCAAACAATTATTAACCACAAGCAATAAATGAAACTACACAATAAAATTAATCAATCATCAAGAACAAATCACACCATAATAAATCTAATCAAAACCTAGAAGCTAATAGCAATTCAAATACGAATCATGGTAGAAACATGGTTTTCCTCCCTAAAATCCTAGAAACACGACTACTCATACATGATTGAATCAACAATAATAAATTTAATATATAAAAATCTAAACTTTGCATCATGAACTAATTAAATAATCAAACTAAGCAATTTAGGATTAAATAAAGAAACTAAGAGAGAAGAACAATACCGAATGACATAAAGCAATAACTTTAATTGAAAATCCAAAGTTCGATCTCCTCCAAACTAATCTAAAGTGTTTAATCTAAGAAAGCAATTAAAACTAAAACTAATGATAATTGACAAAAAGTGTTTCTAAAAGAATAAGGCCTAAGCTATTTATAGAGCCCCCTCAAAACTAATTAAAAGAAATAAAAATTGAGCCGCAAGAAGATAAAAATTGGAGGTGCTGGCCCGCTTCCCGATCAGGCCATCATTGCCCGTCACCATCGGGTTGTTACAAAATGCTCCAGCTTTTAATTTCCTCGTGCAAAGCAGTAGGCTTAGATTAGGGCAAGCCCGATGGCTTCGATCCCCATTGCCCGATCGGGCCGCGTGCGCCAAAAGCCCGACACTCCTCTTCTTTCCCGGCGAGAACAACAGCTTTCATGGAATACCCGCCTGATCAGGTCGGACCAGACCGCCCGATCGGGTCAGGCTGAGGTATTTGGCTGCCTTCGTTTTTCTTCTTGTACCCACAGCAGCAACCACAATGGATCACTCGCCCAATCAGGTCGGGCCACCCGCCTAATCAGGACCAAGACAAAGTCTCTCTACGCATTAGTCTTAGCCGATCAGGCCTTGTCTGGCCAAAAAGATGTAACATTACGCTCGAACGGGCCTGGCTGCCCCATCGCTTCGGGCTTTGCTTTTTTTTACGTACCGAGATCGGTTTTCACATCCAAATGCCTCGGGAATCTCCCAAAGCACCAAACATGCTCGAAAAAGGTAGAAAACTCCCTAAAACCTGCAATTTAACACGAAAACAACAAAACCACAACTTATAGAGTAATTAGCACATATTAGCTCCGAAGAGCTCCAATAAAGCATGATTTAGGTTGAAAATAGGGGGGAAAACTCTATAGATAATCATGATTTCAAACTCCCCCAAGCCAAACCTTTGCTTGTCCTCAAGTAAAGAAAACATGACCATGAAATAAATTGTCTCACCCCATCGATAAAACTTTCAAAGCTCAAAAATATTTTCAAGACAAGAATCGTTAAAGCAAGCAAAATTCAAGTTCAGCTATTTAAATCCATCCAACTACCATCAAATGTAAGTGTCCACAAGGCATATAAATCCTGAAAAGGGTCTCACTCCTCTCAATTTTGTAAGTGTCAAAGATATGCCCGAATACTCACCAACCTGACCATAAGTGCCCTTCCCACTCACACTCTCATGTGTTTAAGAAGGTTAAATGATGCTCATCCTAATCAAGCCGACTCAATTAGCATACATACTCTTTAACTTTGACAAACTGACTCGAAATCAATCCAATAAAAAATGTTAACACGAGCTCAAAAGGACTTTATAGGGTTGTACTGGGGCTTAAGGAAAGGGTACGGAATATGTTTAGAAAATGTAGTGGAAAAACCGATAATGGGGGAGCAAAAGTCACTCAAAACAAGGCCGAATGTGGCCGAAACATCTCCAACAATACCATAAAAGCATAAAACACATCCAAACTCTTATGATCGATTAAAAATCCCATCACACCCAACTTTCAAGCAATGTAGCACATTTTTGTTTATAAACAACGTGAATGAATGAACTTTGAACTCTTTTGAACTTTTTTTTTTTCTTTCATTTTTCGAACCAAACATTCAACCAACTCAAACTTTGCCTTTTCTTTTCTTAATCTCACACTTGGATACCACATATAATACACAATCAATCCCAAAACCACACAAACCATAAAACCAATCTCATAACATAGCCCAACAATGCTCCCCCAAGCTAGGCTTGGGAAAAATATATAAATAAAGGCCATGGGCATGTAATAATGTTTAGTAACACGAAATAGGTCATTAGGCTCAGCGAGGTTAAGGAGGATAATAGTGTAGCAAAAATTCACTATGAGGCTTAAGAATCATAGAAAAGAACGTCTCTATCGCAACAAATGATACAAGTCGTCGAATATTAGACAATTATGAAGTCAAAGTCAAAATCAATCAACTAAAGAGCAACCAACACACAAAAACAGACTGGATAATAATATGAACAGAATAGGCTACCTCACAGTCTAACCAATTCAGACATGCACCACAATATATTGTATAATAATCAAAATTCGCCTGAAATCATAACAATCAAACATAAAATCATAGCCTCAAAATCTCAATTGCCCAACTATCCAGAAAACAAAGTCAAATCATTTTCAATAAGATTACAACAAGGGGCACTAGGAGGCAATCAAACCAGTTTATGTGAATCGTATTTTTTTATTTTTTCATTATTTTTCAAAAGCATTAAATCTATCCTAAAAAGCAGTGAAAGAGACAGAGAATACAAACATAAATCCTCCCCCAAGCTGAACGTGGTAGTGTCCTCAATGCCCAAAGATGAACGATAGGACGATGCTAAGAGGAAAAATAAATGTTAGTACTGCCTCACTCTCTATCACTCTAAAAAAAAAGAAATAAACAAATAAGGGGAAATGACGGGTTGCCTCCTGCACAACGCTGGTTTATAAAGGTCTCGCACGACCATATTACCTCCATGTCTTAAATCAAAGGGGCTTGGCAGTGAGTGCCACCCTCATAAAACATGTTCCTTCTCCAAATGTTCTTGATCTTACCTCCAAAATGTTATGATATCTTAGGCGCATTATGATAATGCACCTTCTCTTCAAACGTCTTTTCTTTTCCCTTCCTATTACGAGGTTTTTCTAAATCAGCAATGCATGCATCGACTTTGAAGTCGATGACTGGGGAAACAACGTGAGTCAACTAGTCCTCCAGAGGCTCAGTACAAAGCATCTGTGGGGATGCAGACGAAACCACCTCATCCGTAATATCAACCCTGCAACAAGCTAAGATTGTTCAGGCATAGGTGCCTTAACATCATTGTTAGTTTAAAAGAAACTTTATCATCACCAACACCCAGAGTTAAAGACCCAGACATAACATCAATAATAGCACCAGGAGTACACATAAATGGTCTACCCAGAATAATAGGAATTTGGACATCCTCCTACATATAAAGAACTACAAAATCCACAGGAATGTAGAATTTCCCGACCCTAACAGGAGCGACCCTTAAAACATCTAAGGGGTATTTAATAGAACGATTAGCCATCTGCAAAGTGATTTGTGTGCATTTAATTGCTCCCATATTCAGTTTCTTGTAGACACATAAACACATAACAGAAACAGAAACAGAAACACCTAAATCGCACAAACCCTTATCAACAAAAATATATCAAAGATGGCAAGGAATAGAAAAACTACCAGGATATTTCATCTTACGTGGGGTTTAATTTTGTATAAAATCAGTACACTTAACAGTTAGAGCAACACATTCTAGCTCACTAGAGTCTCTCTTCTTAGTGATCACTTCTTTAAGAAATTAAGCATAAACAGGAATTTGGGTAATTGATTCAGTGAAAGGAACCATTACCTTAAGGTTCTTGACCATAGCCAAGAACTTACCAAATTGTTGTTCGACCTTTGATTTATGCCCTATGAGGAAAAGGCAGCCTTGGTGTGAAAGGCGTTTGAGAAAGCTTCTCCTTTTGCTTTCCTGTCTGATTTTTCTTTACTAATTCGACCTCAGACGTCGAACTCTTCTCTTCTCTTTTGTCTACCACCTCTTTCCCCTTAGTCGGGGCAACATCATCAATGGGGAACGGAGGAGTGTCATAAGCAGTACCACTACGAAGAGTAATGGACTTCGCTTTCTCCCTTTGGATGGGTTGCCCAGACAATTGTCCCTGCTGCCTCTGAGCATTGTTTCCTGCAATTTGAGCCAATTGGGTCTCTAAGAGTTTAATGTGGTTATTCATGTTTCTACTAGACTACGCATGATTCTTTTACATCCGGTGCAGTAGTTTCATCGAATCAGACGTAGTGGGATCTTGGGTGGATATATTTTGGGAAAATTTGGATCAAACAACACAAACTAGACGTTTGTTGCACAAAATAGCACCAACAAAAAAGGTGCACAAAATAGCACAAACTGTTTCTAATTGGTGCAGGAAATGACATAAGTAGTTTTTTCATCTCGGATTTTCTATTTCCGGTAAATCTTTAGTATTTTAGCTTTTTTTTAATTTTTCTATCTTTTCTCCTCCACTTTTAATAAACTACTTGATCTAAAAGTCACCTTATTTCTTTTTTGAAACCCATCTTTTCCTCCAAATTGATTTTATCTATCAAACCCTATAGTTGGAGGATGAGTGGCAAATGTTCAAGTAAAAAATCAAAAGGAATGTCTACAGTGTATAGGTAATTGAAATAAAAAATCTAAAATACTAAAGATTCACCGGAAATAGGGAATCTCAGGCGAAAAAATACTTATGTCGTTTTGTGCACCAACTAGAAAAAGTTTGTGTTGTTTTGTGCACCTTTTTTGTTGTTGTTGTTGTTGTTGTTGTTTTGTGCAACAAACGTATAGTTTGTGCTGTATGATCTAATTTTTCTTATATTTTGAGATGGGGGATGAAAATTTTGTTGGTTTTGAAATTGATGTGGAGGGGGAAAATTTGTGGTGGGGGTCTTTGAAATCCAGGGGGTTTTAATAGAATGATGGTTTAGGGTGATTTTGTGGTAGCAATTGGAAATTTGTTGGTTTTGGAAGTTATGTGGAGGGGAAAATTTTGGTGGTCTCAGCTGGAAAGCATTCGCCTGCTCCATCTGATTTTGACTGTACTGACAATCGTGCCCGAAATGACCTTGAACACCACATACCTCGCAGTCAGATGCGGTAATGAGTGCAACGGAAGACATAGTATTAATGCTGATGGGAGGAGGTGTGGAGGTAGAGGATTTCAAGGTGTCAATCTTCATATTCAGTTGTGCCACTTGCAAAATCAGCAATGCAATAACGTCTACATCCTATATGTTCCTTGTGAGGCTTCAGGAAGTGGAATGATCATTGGGTGCAAGATTTGCCAAGAACTCATAGCCTACATCCACTTCCTTATCAAGAAAACTCCTCCCGCAGATGAGTCAACTATACTCTTCGTCAAGAGCCATTTGTCCATGTTGTAATGTGGACACTCTCTCTATAAATCTCTGAACCTAGCCAACGCTTCCCCAAGTGTTTCATCAGGCTATTGGGAAAACTTGGCTAGTTTGTGTCTGATTTCTACTGTTTTGTGGGTTGGTAGTACTCTCTGAGAAACGCAGCAGAAATGCCACTCCATTCAGTTTCTTTCACGTTGTTCAACCACTTATGTGCTCTATCTCTCAATGAAAAACTTGAACAACATGATATTCAGCTGATGTGGAGTGACTACGGCAAGTTTTACGGTTCGACTTAACTGTTGGAACCGCTATAGATGATTTGTCGGGTCTTCAGTAGGATGCCCATCTAACTAATTCTGTTGCACCATGCTGATGAGTGCATGTTTGATTTCGAAGTTTGCTGCAACGATGGTGGGCATAGTGGGTCTACTGGAAAGACCGTCTGGGTTAGGCACCCCATATGACTTCAGTGATTTACACATAATTGAAATCGAGGTGTCTGCTTTAGAGGTGTTTAACTGAACAAACTACTTTTCTTTCTGATTTTTCTTTCGAAGTTGCCTGAGTGTCTTTGTCAGATTAGGATCCTCTAGGGTGGGGGTACTGTAATACCCCGAACTTTTAAAAATTATTTTATTGTTTGTCAAGGTTTATTATTATTATTTTCAATTATAATTATTTACCGTTAATTTTGTTTTAATTAATGATTATGTTTATTAAAAATGGTTTGATTTATTTTCGAATTACTTAATACTGATTTTATCAATGTAACTTAATGACTTTGTTAATATTACTTTGATTAATTTCATTTGTGTTTATGTAATCAGATATCTAACTAACAAGCCCATTGTTGCAACCATCTACACCAAATTCATGTCCCAACAAATTAGTCAAACCCAACCAATTTTTCTAGCCAAAAAAAAAAGGGAAAAAGAAAAAAAAAAGGAATGTGATGATCATTAGCATCCTCTCATCTCCCATCACCATCCTCTTCATCATACCCCTTCTACAAAACCACCATTTACTGATCTGACTCGATTTTGACTTCCTTCCAAAACCACCATTTACTGATCTGACTCGATTTTGACTTCCTTCCAAAACCACTCCTTCTTCCTACCTTCTTCATTGCTCCAACTGAGCAAATCTATAAACTCCCATCTTCCAACCTCCCCTCATTAAATTGTTGATTCATTTTCATGGCTATAAATAGCCCCTCTTGAACCCCAAATCAACCAAACCTCCTTCCCTCTTCTTCCTCTGTTTTCTACTTGCTTCTGTCCTTCGTACTCACCGGAAAACACCACCCAAAACTACCTTTCAACCACCATCTAAACCACCTTCGCTGGCCCTATTTCTTATTCACTCTGGTAGCCGCATTCCAGCCATCTCTATCTTCGCAGCCACTGCCACTAACACTAACACCACTCCTTCGCCTCTCTTTTTTTGTTGCCTCTATCTCCAACTCGCAATGACACCCGTAACACCGCCTCTGCCCGCATCGCAACCAGCCCGCATCAACCATTCAGCCCCCCTGTTTGCCTTCTTCCTCTACACGCAGCCCGCAGCACCACCACCACTACGCCACAGACCCGCCACCACCGTGGCCGCTTATGCTTCCAACGCCGTCCACCACTCTCTTCCTCCCCTATTTCTCTTCCCTACCTTCGTTTTGGTTCACCAAGAACCAAGATACTGGTTCTCTGAAAAAGAACCAGTAAGTTGGTTTAAGAATCAAAGTCAAAGGTTGACTTATGAAGGTGTAAAGCTAAAACCCATAAACCCATTTCACTCTTTTGTTTATTAAAAAGCCCAATTAAAATAATAAAGTATTTTAGATATAATTTTATGAAATACTACCTCCGTTTTTTTTAATATGCACATTTCTTCATTTTGGGATTTTTTTAATTGGCACCTTTCTACCTTTTGCCATAAATAGAAGGTTGGCCCACCTAATTATTACACTTCTCTCCTACTTTTTCTTTCCTTCTTTCTACCTTTTACACTTTTTCCTTACTTTTACTAACCTTCTCTCTTACTTTTGTACTTTTTCATTGGTTCTTGTGAAAACCCTTAGGTGCATATTAAAAAAAACGGAGGGAGTATAATTAATTATTTTGGGAAAATTTAAATATTTAGCTAATGTCTTTATTATATGAAAATGGATTTCAAATTTTGTAATGAGTTTTGATGATAAAGTTTTTAATAAAGATTTGCGGAAATGGGTCATTAAGAAAATATCGTGGTTAGTGATAAGTTGAGTCGATTTTCATTATTATTTTATGGATGTTCATGGAGCGGTAAATGGAATGTGGGAATTCAAAAGGTTTATAGATGACGTTCTCGAAGTAATCACGAAATTTGGATTGAGCGGTTGAGCTAATCTTTATGTCCAGCATTGTGTGTGTGCCCGTATGTGAAAATGTGATTTTATAAAATGTGATTATATGAATATTCTTATATGAACTATGAAATTGTTAATACATTTATGGCATGATATCGTTAAAGTTTATTAATTTATTTCATAATACAAGTTATGGAGATTAATGACTTATTTATACATTGTTGCATATCTAATAATGTTTTAAGTAAAGTATAGTGATTTAAGATATGAAAAATGAATGTTATATGTGCATTGCACTAATTAAATCATATATCTCGATTAATTCATATTGATGTAAAGTATGATAATTTATTGTGATCTCATGTTTGCACGACTTTGTGGAAATATACAGTCTCATGCTTATATGTATGTTCTATGCAATTATGTGACATTAAATGTATTATATAATTAATTATTGATTTAAATTTTATGATATTTCATAAATGATCTTATGTGAATGATGAATTAAAACAACGTTAAGGTTGAATTGACCTATGGATAGTTATTAAAATCTTTTAAAATGTTACAATGTTCTATGTTTTTATTTTATTGCAATCTAAATGAATTTATGTTAAATAAAGTATGATTGTTTGTGCGCTATGGTTCATGTTACATGCTTATACGATTATAAATGTTTATATTAATGATTAACGTTATAATAATAAGATCATGGATTTGCGATTGTCTGATGTTAATTTATTACGAAAGTTATGAGCAAAGTTTATGCAACTTTAATCCTTATATGATTTACGGGATATGAAGTGTTGACCATTATATGGACCCATCCTGATTATTGGTAATGTTATGAAAAGAACGAATGATGCATGACAACGTGAAAAGTATGACTATCTTGTGATTCTGTTGACGATTTTAAGATGTTGAAGAACAATACTAAAAGATGCGAAACACGATAAAGAAAAGTGGAAAATGGTTCTTGGCAGTATCCCGTTATGTTATGTCTGGTTCGTGCACGTACCTTCCGGCGGTATGTCACCTCCCGTTTGAGGGAGCATATGCTCTCGGGTGACACCGCATCTGGGCACCACCTCCAGTTATAAAGAAATGTTCTTGGGTGGTCGCCTCCCGTTTATTATGATGATAATGTTATGTTTGGGGACAAGTCCCTCCCGTTGTACTCGCCAAGATACCAAAATAAAAGATATCTGTAAATGTAAATGTTTAAGACGGAAACCTATGGTGTTTCGATGTGAATGCCCGTATGTGTTATGTGTAGCCTTTATGCCCTGCTATATACGGAGTATATGTATATATGACTGCTCGTAAGTGTCTATATGAAAATGTGACGTTACATGAATTTATGTGAAGTATGATGACATGTGTGAAGTGCCCGTATGATATGACCAATAGGTAAGTCATGTTTATGTTAAGTATATCTGATTATATGATTATCTAAATGATGGGTGTTGTTCGGAAATATAAGTTATCTGAAAGTTATATAATTAGGATACTGTAATGAAAAGTGGAAAGAGAATGGTCTCCCTGGCTTGGAGTTATGAACTAAGCCGGTGAATGGGCAATTTATGAGTGGAGGAAATGTTCCTGCCCTATGAATGGACCGAGATGGTCGAATACTAACGAAAGATGATGAAAGTAATGTTCTGTTCTGTCCCGTCCTAACCCCGATCTGAGCTCTATGAATGGTCCTTGCCAGGAGATTGTTGAAGTTAATAGTAATGATCTTTGATTAAGTATTTCTGAACTATTACCAGAATGATGTGACATGTGTCTGTGTGCGAAAGATGTTTTTGAACTAAAACCGTTTTTACAGGCTGGAGTAAAGTTACGAGTTTTCCACTCATTTTGGAATGGTTTTTTTTGTCTTTTCTTGTTTCTCTATTTTTCTTCTGAACGAAGCTCAGATTAAGAAAAGGGCTCAGGATCAACCCATGTTGTTGAGGTGGACTTCATGAAGCATTGACTAAGGCTATTAGGAGTATTTGTGAGGTTTTTATGGTCTTAGAGATATTGTATGGATATTGTATTCATTGTGGGCCATAACCCACAGGCTTAAGAATTCGCTTACGCTGATTACTATTCAGTTATGAGCTAATTAAGGCTAATCATGTTTCATTAAGGACCCCCATTTTCGTTCAGACCTGGGCATACAAAAGAAACAAGAAGAAGTAGTAAAAAGTACCTCAATTGGAATGATGTAGTTCCAATGAGGCAAAAAGAAGCAAACCAAATAACAAAATAAAAAATAGAAAACTAGCCGTCTCCTCAGCAACAACGCGAAATTTTAACGAGCTAAAGTCATATCACCTAATCAAAAGTAAATCTTAAAGTCCCTTAACAAAAATGGTTAGGGAAGTAGGGTCAAATCCACAGGGAGACAGGTTTTCTAAGTTAATATCCAGCTTAAAAGCTACTTCAGACAAGATCAAAGAAGAATCAGCTGAACTAATAATTAGACTAATGAAAGAAAATAAAATTGGATTTTAAACTACTAATTAAAGATCTAGGGTATTAGTTCGATCCACCATTCTTATACCAATCAAAAGGATCAACAACTATCAATAAGAGTCGAGAGATTAGAGCACATGTTAAACTATGGTTAAGTCTTAACGCTCATTGTTATACCATACAAAATTACGCAGCTACATGTGCAGGTTAAATAATTGTTGCAGCTATGATCTTCCAGCTTAGGACCTCCAGCTAAGGAAATCCAGCTTAAGACTACCATCTATGAAGGACCAGCTAGTGCCTCCCAGCTAAGGAACTCAACTCTGTTAAAAAGCGTCATGAGTCAACAAAACATCAAAGCCTAAAATCTCGTAGAGAATAAAGTCAAAGATACAGGAGGATAAATTCGAATGAAGATTGTGTTCAATGGCATTGTTTACATATATGAACGAAGATTCGAGGACGGTTACAAGCCGTTGCTGAGGCTGGTTCAAACGGACATTTTTCCTTAGTGTATATATAGCTCAATGATTGTATAGAAAACAAAAGCTTTTACGCACTTAGCATTTACATTATGAGATTGAAACATTGTTCTTAAGCTTACGAATTACTTTGATACAAAAACATTAGCGCTGTAATCAAGATTATAGTGGATTGCGGGTTTTCGCGTCACCATCCTTGGTGTCTTGCTCTTCTTTCTGTTCTTGCTTTCTTTGTTCGTCCTAGCTGTGTCCAGCAGCTCCCAGCTACTTAGCTGCATTCTAGCTGTAGCTCCCAGCTTAGTTTTGCCTTAAGAAGAATTTAACATAAACAGTTTGGCGCCCACCGTGGGGCCTACAGCTAGATTTCACATCTAATCTTTCATCATCAATTTCTTCTCAAAACAGTCAATTCAAAATGGCTGAATTCACTCCTGAGCAAACGAAAGATGCTCTTGAATCCCTTCGGGAGGCTCAATCAGAGTCCAGTGAAGTCATTGAAAACTTGCAAAAAGAATTGGAATCAGTTAAGAGTAACGCCAAGAGATCTTCACGATGACGCACTAGTATATCACCTCGTATCTTGAAGCTGACTGATTCAGAGGCTAGTGCTGATGACGAAGCTGAGGACACTCCAGAATATCCCGACCTAGAAGAGACAGATCCCACAACTATGAAGCTACAAAGCTAGATCTCCTTGAGTCCCAGAACAGGAAGATGATGCAGATGCTAGCTAAGATGCCAGGAGCACCTACACCTGTAGCTGAGGAGACCCCTGATGGCTACACCAAGTCGCCTTTCATAGAAGAGATAGCTAGAGCCATGATTCCAAAGGAGCTGCATCTGGCCCCATTTGGCAAGCTATATGATGGAACCACAGATCCATACGACAATGTGAACCAGTACAAGCAGAAGATGTGGACTCTACCTATTCCAGAAGGCTTTCGTGAAGCTACAATGTGCAAATCCTTTGGAGCCACCTTAGGTGGACCTGCCCTACAATCCCTAATTTTTCTGTTCTCATCAACAAATTTTATCAGCAATTTGTTAGCAGCAGGGTGCTGGAGAAACATACCGGCGACCTATACCGCATTATACAAAAGACAGGTGAAGCTATACGCCAGTACCTGGACAGATTTAATAAGGAAATGATTTCTGTTAAGAACCTGAATATCCTGACAGCTATTGAAGCATTCCGAAGAGGTTTGATCCCTAAGTCCCGCTTATATTATGAACTAACCAGGTGTCCATGTAGTACCTTTGAAGAAGTCAGGGCTAAAGCTATGGCTGAAATCCGCGTGGAAAAGGATGATGCATCCAGGTACGGAGGAGAATCCAGCTACGATAGGAAGACTCAGAACAACAACAATAACAACAATAAAAGGAATGATTGGCGCCATCAGCCATACCAAAAGCGTGATCAAGCTAGCAGCGTAGCTAGGGAGGCTCCTCGCAGGTCTAATAATACAGATTTCCCTCCTTTGTCTTCCTATTGCTTTAACGTTGATGCAGGAGGTATGGTGAACGCCTTGAAGAAGCTAGGTTCAGCAGCTAGGTGGCCCAGGAAGACCGAAAAACCTGATGGTCAAAAAGACACCTCCTAGTGGTGCACCTACCATGGTGACCATGGTCATTGAACCGAAGACTGCAAAGCCCTCAGAAAGAAAGTTGCTTAGCTGCTGAAGAAGGGCTACCTAGAACATCTCATGGGGAAGAAGGGTCATAAGGATGAACCTAGCAAGGACAATAACAGCAAGCCATCTGGGCCCCCACCTGATCCGACCCATGACAAGGTAGTCAATTTTATCTCTAGAGGTTCAGAAATTTGTGGACTAACCTATTCTGCAGCTAAGCGATTCGCTAGAGAAGGTTCCAAAGCAGATCCTATCCAGCACAGAAGCAAGGAGGAACAAGAGCTGCGAAGGATGACCATCAGCTTCGAGGAAGCTGAGGAAGCTGATCATCATGATGGGCTGGTCATATCCCTCACCATCAGCAATTGCCTGATCAAGAGAGTGTTGGTGGACAACGACAGCTCAACTAATATCATATTCAAGAATGCTATACAAAGCATGGGACTGCATGATGAGGATATCATCAAGAAGTCAACAATCTTGTATGCTTTCAGTGGAGAACCTGCCGTCACCATCGGCGAGATCAAATTTAGTGTCGTAGATTGTCCTTTAGGTTACAATGTTATTATGGGTATACCTTGGATTCATAGGATGAAAGCATTACATCCACCTACCACCAAACTATCAAGCTCCCACCAAATGGGGAGTGCAAGAGATCAAGGGGGACAGAAATGTAGCTAGAGAATGCTACAGCATCTCCCTCAAACCCAAGAAGGAGGAGATCTAGCAATTACAGTAACATCCAGCACCCAGCAACCCCGACGAATAGGACATTGAAGAAGTTGTGTTGGATCCTGCAAAGCCAGAACAGACAGTATAGGTTGGAGCATCCCTACCACCAGAGGAAAAAGCCGAGATCATTGAATTCCTCAAAAACAACTTCACCTGCTTTGCGTGGACGCATGAAGACATGGTTGAAATTGACCCTTCGATTTGCACTCACAAGCTGAACGTGGATCCAAACCACAAACCCCTCAAACAAAAGAGAAGGAAATTCGCACCTGAGCGCAACCTGATCATCAACGAGGAAGTAGAGAAACTGCTGCAAGCAGGTAAGATTAGGGAGGTCAGATATCCTAACTGGCTAGCTAACGTGGTTGTGGTAGGAAAGAAGAATGGCAAATGGCGAGTTTGCATAGATTTCACATAAAGGACCCATTTCCCCTACTTCACATAGACGCCTTGGTGGACGCTAAAACAGGGCATGAAAGACTCACATTCCTAGATGCTTATTCAGGATACAACCAGATTCTGATCGACCCAGAAGACCAAGAAAAAACAGCTTTCATGACTGAAAGAGGTATCTATTGCTATAAAGTCTTGCCATTTTGGTCGTAAGAATGCAGGTGCCACCTACCAGCGCCTAGTCAACAAGATGTTTGAAAAGAAGCTAGGGGACATGATGGAGGTTTACATCGATGATATGCTGGTAAAGTCCAAGCAAGCTGGAGATCATGTGTCTCACCTGCAGGATACCTTCGATGTGTTGAAAAAGTACAACATGAAGCTGAACCCAACAAAATGTTCGTTCGGGGTACCAGCTGGTAAGTTCCTAGGTTACATAGTTACGCAAAGAGGAATCGAAGCTAGCCCGGACCAGATCAGAGCACTCATCAACATCCAGTCACCCAAAAACCTGAAAGAAGTCCAGAAGCTGACAAGAAGAGTTGCAGCGCTGAATCGTTTTATTTCTAGATCATCAGATAAGTCTCATCTTTTATGTCATGTACTTAAGAAAAATAAAGGTTTTGATTGGACCGCAGAACACGAAGCTGCTTTGCAGCAACTCAAAGCTTATCTAGCTACTCCACCCATACTTTCCAAGCCAAAGCAAGGAGAAACTTTACAGCTTTATCTAGTTGTAAGTAACACGGCTGTTAGTGCAGTCCTAGCTAGGGAAGGTGACAACCAGCAGCTACCAGTATACTATATCAGTAAGTCTTTGCTTGATGCAGAAACCAGGTACACATCTTTAGAAAAATTGATATTAGCTTTGTATACAGCTTCGAGGAAACTCCGACATTATTTCGAGGCTTATCCTATATGTGTTATGACTAACTATCCCATAAAAGTTGTGCTCCGCAAACCAGAATATACTGGCAGGATGAGCAAATGGGTTGTATCCCTAAGTGCCTATGACATCAGGTACCAACCCCGAACGACTATAAAATCACAAGCCCTAGCTGACTTTGTGGCTGACTTCAATCCTAACCTAGCTACCTCAGCAGATGAGAAAGTACGACACATTAACCATGTAACACCTATAGGTAGCTGGAAACTGTTTGTGAATGGCTCCTCCAATTTTAGAGGAGCTGGGCTAGGTATAGTCCTAAAGTCGCCACAAGGGGACATGATAGTACGACCTATTTGCAGTGATTTTAAAGCTACTAACAACGAAGCCGAGTATGAGGCTTTGATTGCAGGTATGACAGTGGCTCATGACCTAGGGGCAACCAGGATGCAGGTATATAGTGACTCCCTGCTGATCGTTAGCCAGGTAAAAGGTGAGTACGCAGCTAAAGACTCGAAGATGTCCCTTTACTTGGAGCTGGTCAAATTGAAGATGTTGCTCTTTCAAGAGTTCACCATATAACAGATACCATGGGACCAGAATACTTAAGCTGACGCACTAGCTAACCTAGGCTCTACACTTAGAAAATGCAGCTTCAGCAATGTTCCCATCGCTCACTTAGCTGAGCCAGCTGTCAATAAGGAGGTAAGCAATGTGTTTAGCATTGGTGATGAAGCAGGTACTGATAGCTGGACAAAGCCGTTGCTGGATTACCTGGAAAGGGACATATTATCAGATGATAAGCTGGAGTCAAGAAAACTATGCATGAAAGCTAGCAGGTACCAGGTGATAGCTGGAGTCCTATTCAAACATGCAGCTAAGCAGGACATTCGGCAAAGGTGTTTAGAAAAGGAGCAGTGGGAGACTACCCTCAAAGAGTTTCACGAGGGAGAGTGTGGTTCACATACAGCAGGAAGGAGCTTATCTAACAAAATCTTATCCTATGGATATTATTGGCCAATGTTGCGTAAAGATGCCAAGAGGTACGTAGCTAAATGTGATAGTTACCAAAAGCATGTAGGTATGGTACATAAGCCCTCTGAACCATTACACCCCACCTTAACACCCTGACCATTCATAAGGTGGGGCATGGACATAGTAGGGAAGCTGCCAGTTGCACCAGGTCAAAAAGTATTCATGCTGGCCTTAACTAACTACTTCTCTAAATGGATCAAAGTTGGTGCATTCCAGCAGGTAAGGGATAAGGAGGTGATTAATTTTATACACACTAACATTATTTGCAGGTTTGGGGTACGAAGTGAAATTGTATGTGACAATGGGTCACAGTTTATAAGTGATAAAACACGACAATTTTGTCACGAATGGAACATCAACCTGGTAACATCATCACCCAGGTACCCACAAGCTAATGGACAAGCTGAGTCCAACAATAACGTAATTATTAATGGCATCAAAAGGAGGTTGAAGGCTAAAAAAGTTAAGTGGTTAAAAGAACTGCCTAGAGTCCTCTGGGCCAACAGAAAAACACATAGGGGAGCAACAGGGCAAACCCCCTTCTCATTAGTTTATGGCTGTGAAGCTATGTTGCCAGCTGAGGTAGCCATACCAACTGCCAGGTATGGGCTCTTAACCCCTGAGTTAAATGATTCTGAGCTGTCTTATGATTTAGATACCATCGAAGAACTACGAGACAATACACTAGTTAGAATGGCCGCACAGCAACAGATTGTAGCCCGCGGCTTCAATAAAAACGTGAAAGCCAAAGTTTTCAAGAAAGGAGACTGGGTGCTAAGGAAAGTCTTCTAGAATACCCAGGAGCTAAATGCAGGGAAGCTGGGTGTCAGCTGGGAAGGCCCCTACCTGATTGAACAGGTAGTGGGTAAAGGAGCATATCGCCTAGCTACAGCAGAAGGGAAAGTTGTACCCAGAAGTTGGAACGCGTCACTTATGAAATTCTACCATTTCTAGAAATCTAGATACATGGCTGAAAACCAAGTTGTAAACTACAATGACTCAAACGACCAACAAGGCACTTACACCAGGTAGGAAATATTGCTGGGCAAAGTCAAGAAACGCCAGGTTAGGCTCTCCTCCACCTTGCTCTTTCTATCTATAAGGTATTCCTAGAATCCTTACTGACTTAGGCATCAGAGAGCCGTTGGCTATGCCAACGGCTGTCTTGGCCTAGTCAACACATACCGTAAGACTAGCTGCAGGTTGGAACATTACCCAGCCTCCGAAGCTATCTAAAGACGCAAGTACACCTAGACGCCTTGGAAAGAAGCTATCAAAGAACTAAGCTACCAAGGTTGCATCAGCTAAGGGTTACACGGCTAGGTAACTGGGCCCATCACACAAGACATTGGCATCAAGAACGCCAGGTAAAAATATAAAGCAGCTAGCTCATTATACTAAAGTTCTAAAGATGCATATATGTACCAAAAGTTAACATGTTCAAAAACACACCAGCCCCTTAGCTGGTGGTAAAAAGCATCCAAAGGCAAATTAAAAATTGTTTGACAAGAAGGAAAAGAAATATGTTTGAAGAAATTAAATTAGCTACATCCTTAGCTAGCAAGCTGGTCAGCTGTTGGCATTTGCTCTGGCACCTCAGAAGCTGGGACGGAACTGCTGGAAGGCTAAGTTGTAGCAGGAGCATCAGCTACGGCCTTAGCTAAAGAATCAGCTGGATCCTTAGCTGAAGAGTCAGCAGTGGAAGCTTCCTGCCTGGGGGGTTAAGGCCCAAAGCCAGTGCCTTAAGGTCTGAAATGCTTCCCATAGTAGCTAGGAAAGCATCAGTATACTTGTGCAACTCCTTGTTCTCCAAAGTTCCAAACAGCATCAGGTACACCAGCTTGGCAGGTTCAACAATTTGAACTTCTGCTATCTTATCTAAGTGAAGCTCCTTCTGATGCGCCAGCTGAGCACTCAGGATGTCTTTCTCTCCAACCACCTCTGCCAGCTTCATAGTAGCTACCTTGGCTTCCTCCCTAGCAGAAGCAATCTCAGCTTCCGCTGAAGCTGCAAAAAGCTTATTCGCCTCTCTCTCCTTCTCTAAAAGCAGCGTTTCAGCTTTGCGCTCCTCCTCAGCATGAGCCCGTTCTTTCTTTGCCTTTCTCAACTCCTCCTTCAAGATAGCAACCTCAGCTTGAGAAACCTTGAGCTGAGCAGACATCGCAGCAGCATCTCTCAAGCTGGAACTTGCTGCCGGGCAGTTTTGAAGAGCCTAGCACAAAGGTGTTAAAGTATAAGAAAGGTTGAAAGCAAAAATGAGAGGAGCTAAAAAAAACTAAGACATAGTAAAAACTATACCTGAAGAGAGTACTGGACTGCATGGTTCACCATCACCTCAAGATCCTGCGACCTGAGGTGTTTTGCTGCAGCAGGGAAGAACAACTTATCCGCATGTGGCAAAATGCCATTGTTTATCCCATCTTCAGACAGAAAGTCTACAGGCATAACTAGGTTGACCGTTAATGAACCAGGGGAAGGTGGATCTAGGTCCAGCTTGATAATAGGAGGAGGCATGCTAGGAGCTGAGGTAACAACCTCAGCAGGAGTCGCAGGTTTAGACTGGGTGGAAGTAGTAGGAACTTCCATCCTCTTCCTTTTAGCCGAGCCAAAGCATCAGCTTGAGACAAAGTGCTACCTTTGACTGCACATTGAAATAAAAAAATTTGAGACATTTTTTCTAGAAAAACCCTAAAATAAACTAGCTGGAGGGTTAGGTTACCTGAAGTCATGGAGTTGTTCCCTGAGGTAGCAGGGGTTAAAGAAGAAACATGGATAGCTTTGGAGGGAGGAGTGTAGGTTCTTTTGTCTAGGGAGATGATGAGAAAGACCTTCGCCCTTTCATCTCTATCCTCAAGACTTTCCACAGCTTTAGAAGAACCTATAAAAAGACAGGGTTAAGAACCATTGTTCATAAAATACTTGAGGGAAAAAGGTAAAATGCAGTATAAATACCTCCAGTAGGCCAACCAGAGGGTAGAAAAGCCCCAGCTTCACCAAGGGAATCCTTGGCAAAAAAGAAAAAACGAGTCTTCCAGAAAGACTCCGAAGCACCAGTCCCTTCCACAGGACTAGGATACTTTGGTTTATGCTTCAAGGTGACTTTGTTAGGGTTTATAATCTTAAGACTATAGATGGTGAGGAGGTCTTCTAGGGCAAAGACTGGGCTCCAGTCCCTAGTAGCTGACTCAATTGTAAAACAAATCTTCCAAAAACCCGGCATCAGCTGGCCAGGAGAAAAGTTAAAACCTCTATGAAAGAGAGAATCAGAGGTGTAAACTCAAAGCTATACCCTAGCAGAAAAGGGTATTCGTAGAAGCATATAAGGTTATCAGCGGTTTTTTCCTGCCTATCAAACTCTTCCGGAACTATGAACTCTGTACTCTTCGGAAAACCCCCTCTAATTCTAATATTTTCTATATCCTCCCAAGTAATGCTAGAAGCAACATCGTCTCTCGCTTTACCCATAGATGTAATTTTTGGAGAGAAAACTTTCTTCCTAGCTGATTGTTGAGAGGCATGCAGAGAGACAAAGAGGAGAAGGAGGGAGAGAGAGAGAGAAAGAAAACTTACCAAAGGAGAGGGAAGAATAAACGGAAGTAAATCTTTCGAAGATCTCTTTGATTTTAAGTCGTTCTGACGAAAAACGGCTAGTATTTATTGCTTGGCTTAAATAGACTAAAGTAATGATTAGCTTTGATCTTTAAAGATAAGCATGCTTCATTTAATATTTTTTCCTCTTGAGTTTCTATCTTTTATGATAGACGTTATACTAAAATTTTATTTTAAAGTCATAACTTGCAGCTTTACTACGCAAGGCTAGCAGTACAAGCTACAAGTTAGGGGCAATTGTTATACCATGAAAAATTATGCAGCTACATGTGCAGGGTAAATAATTGTTGCAGCTATGATCTTCCAGCTTCGGACCTCCAGCTAAGGAAATCCAACTTAAGACTACCAGCTATGAAGGACCAGCTAGTGCCTCCAAGCTAAGGAACTCAACTCTGTTAAAAAGCGTTATGAGTCAACAAAACATCAAAGCCTAAAATCTAGCACAGAATAAAGTCAAAGATACATGAGGATAAATACGAATGAAGATTGTGTTCAATGGCATTGATTACATATATGAACGAAGATTCGAGGACGCTTACAAGCCGTTGCTGAGGCTGGTTCAAACGGACATTTTTCCTTAGTATATATATAGCTCAATGATTGTATAGAAAACACAAGATTTTACGCACTTAGCATTTACATTCTGAGATAGAAACATTGTTCTTAAGCTTAAGGATTACTTTGATACAAAAACACTAGGGCTGTAATCAAGATTATAGTGGATTGGTGGACTCAAAGCCACCCGCGGTTTTTCCCTTATTCCACGGGTTTCCGCGTCACCATCCTTGGTGTCTTGCTCTTCTTTCTGTTCTTGCTTTCTTTGTTCGTCCTAGCTGTGTCCAGCAGCTCCCAGGTACTTAGCTGCATTCTAGCTGTAGCTCCCAGTTGAGTTTTGCCTTAAGCATAATTTAGCATAAACACTCATAATTCAACATGCTGCATGTTCACTAACATAATCTGAATTACTGATGTATACTAGGGCCTCTAAAAGTAATACGGATCTATGCAAACAATTATTAACCACAAGCAATCAATGAAACTGCGTAATAAAATGAATCAATCATCAAGAACAAATCACACTATAATCAATCTAATCAAAACCTAGAAACTAATAGCAATTCTAATATGAATCATGGTATAAACATGGTTTTCCTCCCTAAAACCCTAGAAATACGACTACTCATACATGATCGAATCAACAATAATAAATCTAATATAAAAATCTAAACTTGCGAAATTCCCCTCTTTCGGCAAGCATCCAGTATCTCATCAAATGAACATTTCTCTAAGCTTAACTTGTAGAATATACGTCGTTTGAAAGCTGCTTCAAGGATCCAACGAATAGCTAAGGTTTGTTGACGATCCCTGGCTACAATCCCGGGGACATCATAAATAGTACCTACTGCTCTTACTTTTTATATTTTGAATATGGGCTTTATATTCTCTATGGCGTCAACCATAATTTTGATTACATCGCCTTCAGTTCGAGCTGGGCGATGAAAAGTTTGATAAACTATAGCACGAACCTTCGTTCTTTTACCTTTAGCTCAATAAGACAAGACGGCATTGGTTGTCGCGAATAAGTATAAAATGAAGATAGGAATCAGACACGAGGTCCTTCGCCATCCTCATCCTGGGCTTATCGTATGTTCTCATTCCTTCAGGAAGCCTTTCCCTACATTTATTAGTGTACATTTACTCTATACTTGTATTATGGACCTCCTATTATAGTATGCTTATCCTTCCATAGGACTGAAGCTTAAAGCTATAACTTCAGAGTGGAAATCCCACTATTATGTATGAAGATCAGGAGCGAAGTGTAGAAGAAGACTCACAGACGAAGAAGAGAAAATGTGACTCCTTTTTGCATCACAAACTAATTAAATAATCAAACTAAGCAAATAAGGATTAAATAAAGAAACTAAGAGAGAAGAACAATACGGAATGACAGAAAGCAATAACGTTAATTGGAAATCCATGATTCGATCTCCTCAAAACCAATCTAAAGTGTTTACTCTAAGAATGAAATTAAAACTAAAACTAAAACTAATGATAATGGAAAAAAAATTGTTTATAATATAATGAGGCCTAAGCTATTTATAAAGGCCCCTTGAAACTAATTAAAAGAAATAAAAATCGAGCCGCAAAAAGATATAAATTGGAGGTGCTGGCCCGCTGCCCGATCAGGCCATCATTGCCTGTCACCATCGGGCTGATACAAAATGTTCCAGCTTTTAGTTTCCTCGTGCAAAGAAGCAGGACAAAACGCCCACCACTCCTCTTCTTTCTTGGCGAACACAGGAGCTGGCATGGAATACCCGCCCGACCGGGTCGTGCTGAGCCATTTGGCTGCCTTTGTTTTTCTTCTTGTACCCACAACAACAACCAAAATTGATCACTCGCGGGATCAGGTCGGGCCACCCCGCCCGATCAAAACCGAGACAAAGTCTCCCTACGCATTAATCTTAGCCCGATCGGGCCATGTCTAGCCAAGAAGACGTAAAATTCTGCCCGAACGGGCCTGGCTGTCCGATGGCTTCGGGCTTTGCTTTTCTTTACGTATTGAGATCAGTTTTCACATCCAAAGGCCTCGGGAATCTCCCAAAGCACAAAACATGCTCGGAATAAGTCGAACGTGCCTCGTAAAAACTCGCAAAGCCAATGGTTTCTTCAATATAGCTCAAAAAAGGGAGAAAACTCCCTAAAACCCGCATTTGAACACGAAAACAACAAAACCACAACTTATAGAGTAATTAGCACATATTAGCTCCGAAGAGCTCCAACAAAGCACGATTCAGGTTGTAAATAAGGGGGAAACTCTATAAATAATCATGATGTCAGATACCATACACACAAGATTAACTAATTGAACTCATTAAACTTGACACTTAAAGCCATGATTCTATATCATTCATAACTGTATCATAGCTATGCCCCTATAGATACTTGAAGTGGCTAAACTTCACACTTACCTAGGTAGATCTCTTAAACAAACATGTCACTATGAAAAGGCATAAACAAGAGAACTATTAAGATATACAACCTCTTTACAACATGATAGTAAAACAAGAACAATACTTGAGGATGATTACAAAGTTCTTCAACCATCAAAATGATGGAATTAATCTTATTGAACTTAAGACCTAACGCCTTATTGGGCGTTAAGTTAAGATTCACTCACTCGTGATGAACAAAGGGCTTCAATCATAAATCATTTGCCATCCTCTTCACCGTGTCTCTAGCGATGCCGTAGCAAAACAATCGGCTAGATTATACGTATTTCGCACTTCGTCAACAGTGATAACCCTATCCCTGATAAGTCCTTGCATGTAAGAATGCCACATTCCAATGTGCCTTGACTTACCATCATAAACTTGACTATATTCCCTTGCCAAAGTGCATCATTATCACAATTTATGGCTATGGGCGATATCGATTTCGTCAACAAAGGGATCTCAATCATGAGATTCTTTAACCACTTCGCCTCTTTGCTAGCCGAGGACAAAGCAATGAACTCCAAAGTCGTGGAGTAGTTCGCTATGCAAGTTTGCTTCATAAATGCCCAAGAAATAACACCTCCCCAAAGTAGATAAACAAATCCACTTGTGGAAGAATGATCCTCTCTATTAGAGATCCAACTTGCATTCGAATAACCTTCTAATGCCGAAGGATATCCACTGTAGGATAAACCTATAATCCTTGGTGTTTCCCAAATACTTTAAGACATGACGAATAGCTTGTCAATGCTTCATATTAGGATTTCTAGTATATCTACTAAGCTTGCCTACTGCAAATGCGATATCCAGCCTAGTACTCGTCATAGCATACATCAAACAATCTATGACCCGTGCATACTCAACTTCAGATGCCGCGCTACCATTATTTGTCAATAATTTCTCACTTGGGTCCATAGGAGTTGAAATCAAAGAGCAATCATTAATATTCAGCTTCTTAAGAACTTAATCTATGTAGTGTGTTTGAGATAAAATCATTTATCTCCATTGCTTCTTATAATTCTTATGCCTAGAATGACATCCGCTTCTCCTAATTCTTTCATGGAGAACATTGAAGATAGAAAAGTCTTTGCCCACTCAACTTGTGACAAATCAGTCCCAAAAATCAACATGTCATCTACATATAGACAGATCCTTACACCATGACCAAAGTCATCAAATTTTCTATGTACGCACTTGTTCGAATTATTCAACTTAATCCCGTTAGATAACATAACCTCGTCAAAATTTTGATGCCATTGGGTGCTTGATTTAGCCCATACAAAGATCCAACGAGTTTGCACACTTACTTTCTTGACCTTTCACAACAAATCCTTCGAATTTTCTCATGTAAACCTACTCATCTAGCTCTCCATTTAAGAATGCACTCTTAACATCCATTTGACGGATCACAATAATGTGTATAACCACAAGAGCAATCAAAAACCTGAAAGTAGAGATTCTAGCAACGGTGCATATGTATCGAAGTAATCGATACCCGACTTTTGGGAAAAGCCTTGAGCCACTTACCGGGCTTTGAACTTATCAATAGTTCCATCAATTTTATATTCTTATTAGAAATTCATTTACACCCAACTGGTTTACATTCAGGAGGTAAGTCCGCTAAAACTTAAGTGTTAGTCTCCATGATGGAATCCGTCTCATCATCAATAGCTTCCTTCCAAAAAGAAGCATCTTGAGATCTTATGGCCTCATCATAAGTCAAAGGATCACCATCCACATTAAAACGTATGGAAACTTAGTCAAAATAGAATTTCTACATCCTTAACTAAGTATACATGAAACTCCGGGCCAAATGATTTCTTTTTTCTAGCCCTTTTACTTCTCCTAGGGGGCAATGATGTTGATGCTAAATTCTCATCTAGAGTTTGTTCATCTAACTCTTAATCATTTAAAGACCGATCAACTTCTTCAATAATGGTACTTGGATTTACATCCTTTGTCTAGGAATCGATGAATATCTATTTTCATCGAAAATTTCATCTATTGACTCCACAATAGTGTAATTTGACCGAAGGTCATTTTATTCTATAACATAGAACCTATAGCCCTTGCTATGAATAACATACCCCATACAGATGCATTCAACTCCTCTTTCACCTAAGTTCTTACTTTTAGGTTCCGATACTTTTACAATTACCCTACAACCCCAAACTCTAAGGTGACTTAGATTTAATTTCTTTTTGTACCATAATTCACAAGGGGTAACCTTGCTCTTTTTCATAGGAACTCGGTTAAATATGTAACAAGCCGTTAAAACCGCTTCACCATACCCCAAAAACCATCGCTCAAACCCGAATAAGATAACATAGAATTTACTATTTCTTGTAAAGTTCTATTCTTTCTGTCCGCTATACCATTTTGTTGTGGTGTAAAAGTCGCGGTTGTTTCATGTATTATCCCTAATGATTGGAAATAAATGGGATCGTGATATTCACCACCCTGATCGGTTCTAAACCATTTAACCTTGCCATTAAGTAGCAATTCTACTTCGTTTTATATATCTTAAACATATCTAGGGCTTCATCTTTATGGTATAGAAGATAAACATAACAAAACCTAGAAAAATCATCTATAAACATTGTGAAATACTTCTTATTTCCTAAACAAGGAGTGCTATGAAAATCACATAAGTCATTACGTACGAAATCGAGCAAACTAGTATCTCTTTCCACATAATTTGGGAAAGAATTCATAGTTATCTTAGTAAGCATGCATGTTCAATACTTCTCAATACTTGGATCAAAACTAGGAATCAAATCATCCTTTGACATAGAATATATTTTTCTATAATTAACATGACCAAGCCGATAATGCCAAAGAGAAGAATTATCATTAACAACGCACAATTCTTCTTTACCATAAAATAACATCAATAATTAAATTGATAATTGACATAAGACACATAATCCTTTAAACCAAAAATTATGAACTTCATGATTAATTGACTGCAACAATCACCATGCAAATCCGCATGTCATAAAAAATTGACTTCCATTTCAATCACATTATTCTATTAAACCATAGAAAAACAACAACTTACAATAATTATCAATACATGACAAATACTACTTTATGCCAAGGAAATCAAGATTAACACAATGATAAAACAAACATACATAACATGGATAATATACATAAAATTCGTTGTTATTTCATGAATTTTTTCCAGCTCTTAACTAATAAAGCATAGTTAACAAAAATCAATCGTTTTTAGAGTAAAATGAAGCATGGCAATTAAAACAAAAAACCTCCAAAACAATAAGAGATATCATGCAAAACATAATACCAAGTATTAAACTCTGAATCATGACCATTCAAGTTATCCTTTCCATCGCCCATTACATGAACCATAAAGATCGTTCATTCATTACTCCATTAGCAACGCTAATATACATAAAATTCGTTGTTATTTCATGAATTTTTTCCAGCTTTGAGTAATATTTATTCTGGATTATTAGTGCTTGTGACCGGGCCAGGAAACAAGAATAAAAACAAGATTAAGTAATGAACTCCTCTAGGCGTGTTGGAAAACACTTTCCCAAAAGCAATATTCCGACCCTATATGAAGCACGGGTTACACGTAATTCAATTCCGAGATACAAATAAGAACAACAAGAGTCAGACTCATATGAACCTTTTCAAATTAGAACAAATGTGATGTGATTTTGTTTGATGATAATTGAGAGAGAATACTTGAGTGCTTTTTAGAGAGAAAAAATAATAATAAACTTGTATGTTTCATTCATCAAGAGAAAACATACTCTTATTCACGTTGTCATTGTTCAATAACCGCACAAAGACTAAAGACCGTCAACTAAGGACGAACGCAAAACATTGGCTTCGCGAGTCGCGAACCAAAGACTAGAGAAGCAGAAACCCCTTCGTGACCCGCTATCAGTGGCATCCACAAGCTTCTTTTCTTGTTTGCTTCTTTGCTACCTGTCTCATGCCATAACAATGTAAAATCAATATTACATTAAGGAGTGACACTTTAACCAAACCACTTAAAGTAACATTACATGAATCATAACCTACCGAATACTCGAAATATCCAACAAGTTTTCCCCAAAATCAACCACATCTCTTTGTGGAAGCTTAGGTTTAGTGCCGTTTGATTTCTTTGTGAAGGTTTGGTAACTAGATAGTATTGTTTTTTATTTGCCCTTTCTATTCTTATTTATTTCTAAACTAGGGTTTATAAAATTGAGGTTTTTCTTAAAGATGTCGAAATTTCGAGGCTTTGGAAAATTAATGAAATTATGTAATTAAAATTGAATTTTTAGGTAAAATATTGAAATTAAATGTCCTAAAGTGGGCCTTTTGAAAATTAATAAAATTAAGTTCATAAAAACAGAGCTTACTAACTAACAAATAAAATTAGAGTTCACAAATTAGTGCTCTTTGAATATTAATGAAATTAAGGTTCATAAAATTAAGAAGACATTGCGAGAAAACACCTTTTAAAACTATGATTTTGCGAAAAATCACCTTTTAAAAAATATATGCGAAAAGAAACTCAAAACAAAATTTTGTTTGTGAAAAGAAACCTCGAGGTAAAAATCCTGCGTTGACTTTGGCACTGATGTGATTGGCCTACTCCTTTTCATGTTAGTCAACTTAAAAATTGATATTATCACACTTTAATTATTTTCACTCTCCTTTTGATGTTTCAAAGTACACCTCTTTAAAATGGTATTTTAATGCCTGAGGTTTCTTTTGACAAACAATTTTTTGGTTTAGGTTTCTTTTCACAAACATTATTTTAAAAGGTGATTTCTAGCAAAATTGTTTGTTTAATAGGTGGTTTCTCGCAATTTTTCCAAAAAATGATACTTTGTGAAAACTAATGAGTATAGTATTCATAAAATTGGATGTTTTTTGAAATTAAATATGTTTTATAGTTTTTTTAAGGAACAATTATAAGAAACGTATAAACTATTGGCTGTCTTCTATAAAAGGTTTGTACTATTGATAATCCATAAAAGGGCAGAACTATTACCCTAATTTGACAAAAACAATCCCATTGACCGGGTTACCTATTAGAACAGGGCTGAACTATTACCCTAAATCGGTCAATGGGATCGTTTTCGTCAAGTTGGGGTAATAGTTCAGACCTTTTATGGATTATCAATAGTATAAACCTTTTATAAAAGATGGGCAATATTTTATACATTTCTTATCAATTTTTCTTTTTTTAATGTTTTTTTTAAATAAATGGTATCAAAGATAGTGGGAAGGATAATTTATTTTGCGTTTCTCCCCTGCTTCCATTTTGTTTTCCTAGATGATAGTGCGTCAAAAACTTGTGTTAGTTGGACAACATGTGATGCAGAAAAAGGAATATGATGTATGTATAACTGTAGAAAACATGTCCCGTGACTAACGATGTTGCAAGATTGGAGAAATTGCCAAGTTTATATGTGATATATGTACATACATCATATTCCTAAGGTGGATACAGAGGAGGTGCATGGCTGCTAATTGCCTGCTAGCTAATTTCTTCTTAGTTTCATGGACCAGACACAAGTGATGAAAACAATTATTTTTTACAAATTGCCTTATAGTGGCTTGCTGCAAATGGTTATTAATAATTTTTAAAAAAAATAGAAGAAAACATTATACATGGTGTCATTGGCATAACATTACACTGGAGTCCACCTGCCACATCAAAAGACGTAACCATGGCCCTGCGATTTATTAGCCAATACCATAATATTCCAATATTCCTCAAAAAATTGTTCTTTCATATATTGGAGACTAAATGTAACGCAAATCATTGTACACGAACAAAAAAATCTCCCCTTTTTCCAAGTGAAACATATATTTTATAGTTCCAAATTAGCATTTATTATAGTTTACAAAAGCTATCCATTTAATAGTGACGTTCGCAAAAAAAGTAATCATCGCCTAAAATATGCCCATAAATATTTTGATCTATAGAATCTTGTCTGCTCAGGCACAATGTTGATCGCCTCATTTGCCAATGGTACGGTGCTCGTGATCCGACATATTCCTATAAACATAAAAATAAAAATCAAAATGTATACTCAAGCATCCAAAACAACACTTAATTGAATATTTAATAACTAGACAAGATTGATAAAAATGAAATATATTAAAGCGAATATTTTCGTACTACCCTGAGACTTATAGGAAACTTGAGACTCAAGAGTTAAGAATCCTCACATTCTATATGAACACACAAGAATTGATGAATATTTAGATTTCATCTTTTAAGCTTAATCTAATCTCTCTTGATGATGTTTTGGGAAATAAAATTACATATCAATATGGAAAGGAAGGCTACATAAGCTCTTCTCTTATCTGAAAGAAAGCTATGTGCATACCCTGCCCCTAGGAACAAGGGTCACCTCAAGTCCTCAATAGATATACTCTAAACCGTTAAGCCACATAACCCTATCCTGTGTACCCGAAATTTCCAGCATTTTAAGTACCTATAAGCTTTTTACTTCATAGTACAAGTAGAATCTCCTTATTAGCTAAACCAATGACTCGGGAACAAACAAAGGCGAGAAGGAGCAAAAATAACATGCACAATCAGCTGGCCACAATTAAGAAATTTTATCTTGGCTTGTTCTTACTCAATAGATACCAGAGACTATCATAACTCTCTTGATCCTTTCATCCTCAAATAGAATCATCTTCCAATTATCAGCAATCAACACCATTATACAATATATTATGTTGTGTACCAACATAACTTTCTTGATCCTGTTATGCTTTCTTTTAATATTAAAGGTAATCAAATAAACGCATTAACCTCGGCTAAATTCTCGCAATTTTTGTGCACCTTGATAATCTCGAGGATAAATATCATCACATAACAAGCACACTCATCAGTCCCTCCTGATTGGTGATCGCACTCTTACCAACAAAACAAACAATTCAATTTACTTAAGTAGTTGTAATATATCAAAGTAACTTCCATTTCGAGTACACCACATGAATATGCATCTGCAAGTTTTATATTAAAAACCTATTAATGAGGATATTCCCGAAACACAAAGAAAAAGAAAGTGAGTTAGATAAAAAGAGAAGAAACTTGGAGAAAAAGAAACGAAGCAACTTGGACAAAAAGAAACAAAGGAACTTAGACAAATCTTTTTTGTCGATAACCTCAAACCAATCAATCGAATATTGATTAATACGTAATCGATTGAACACTACTTGAAATTCTACTGCATATATCAATGACGACACTAGAACGCATCAAAATAAAACTACGTAAAGAATAATATCTATTTTTCAAGTGCTAGAGGAAAATCCTAAGAAACCATATAAGCATCACATATAATAATAAAAACAAATTCATTAAACCCATATTTCACTGCAATATAATTTTTCCAGGTTTGAACAACCAATTGTCATTGTGATTTGGAGGTTTTACTCTAAATTTTCGTTGAGTTTTTCCAGGATGGGGTTTTGTTGGTTATTCTCACTTTACAAGTTTGAAAAACCTTCATGAGCATGTAACGTTTCAAGATGCCCCTTATGAAGTGGTAACCACTTTTTTTAGCTCTTTTTCTCCACTTATCCTACATCTTATCAAGTTTATCAGTTTCAATCAGCTAGATTCTAATATAAATTGTGATTAGTTGATTAAGTAAAAGATTTTAGTCTAGTAGAGAACAATTAAAGAGAATAAGGCCGAAGAAAACTTACATGTGTAAGGGGGGAGGGGGCATACAGGAGGTGGGGGTTGTGTAGCAGTGAGGGTGGCGGTTGGCTAGCAGCAACAGAAAGAGGTGGGGTTTAAAAGAGTATACAATTAAGTTTTAAGACATAATTAAAGCCACACAATTAAATGCTTCACAAGTACTACTCTTGATTTTATCTACACATATACGAGAAGAGCACAAGAAAGATACCTTTGTGTCGCATACAAGAGAAAACATTTCAACAGGGAACCTATTCATTGCAAATCCTATGATACAATTAGCATGGGGAGGGGAGGGGGTTAAAATAGTGTAGAATTAAGTTGTACTTACATTGGTAAACATGGATGCATGAAATGTTAGGGCAAGCCTCGAAGTTGTTCTTCAATGTCCTCAAGTTTGACTAAGATTTTTCCATTCTCATTCTCTTTGTAGTACAAAAAGGGGCCTGCCAAACTATCCCCTCTCATATGCCTTTCTATTTACAGTATCAAGCCACAAATTCAAAGATTAACACTATTCATTAAGACTACTAAGAATTTTGACATCAATGTGCTTGATGGTTTGGACACTTATAGCTCCTAAGGCTACTGAGTGGGCAGAGTTTGGGAGAAAACTATCAACTTTTTCTAGGCTATGTTCAAAAATAGGTGATTTTTCTTCAAGGACGGGTAATTATTCCATTCATGACATAAGTGTCCTTTAGCGATTCCCAATTTAGTGGTGTTATCATCTAGAGAGAGTACATGAAGGTAAACTTCAGCATAATCAAGATAAGGCATGTACACGGACACCTTGTAGTGGTTTGGCATTACTTTTTGGTTATGCATCACGTTACTCGATGAAGGATGAATTGTACCATCTGCAACCACCACTAAGTTTCTAGTTTCGGCATCCCTCACAGCAAGATGACAAGACGTGGGTTTCTTCACATAAGCAACCCATGTTTTTTTTTTGGTAAATAAAGGAATATATATCACCACAAAAGTTGTACACCTATTCTTGGGAGATGACAACCCTTCTAGGAAGGCTCCCCATCAAGCATAGAATACTTAATATACTTAATTACACATTAGTTCATCTAACCAACCTTGAATCTTAACAAAAGCCTTATAGTAATAAACAACTCTAAACCTAGTTTTAGTTACATACTTAGCCAAAACAATAGTACTAGGTACACTAGGAACACAACTATGCCAAAAGGCCTTATTTCTAGCCATCCATATTATAGCAACAACTGCAACACATAGCACTTTCCTCTTAGCTTTGCGCATTGTTCCTCTTCTGTTAATCCAATTCAAACAATCAACCATAGATCACCACCTCTCGCTAACCTGAATCCAATTCATCATCCCTTCCCATACTGCTACACTGAAAGGGCAATGGAAAAAAAGCATATCAACAATTTTAGCATGATCACCACAGATATTGCATCGATCATCTTCTCAAACTCCGTATTGTTTTAGCTTGACCTTAGTTAGGAGCTTATGAAGAGCAGCTAGCCACATAATAAACTTATGCTTAGGCATAGAGAGTCTATTCGAAACATAAATATCCCAATGCACAGGCTCACCAGCTCCTTTAATTTCCTTGTATAATTTGCCAATAAGGTACTTCTGACCAATCACATGTCCCCATTCAGATTGATGCATCAGATTCTTTACTTTACATATTAAGCTCCAAACCTAGCTAGCTTGAGCATCTGGATTATACAACCACCAGTTTGTCTCTTTGATATAAACATTGTGAACCCATTTGACCCATAAAAAGTCCTTTTTTCAACTATGTTCCACACATGTTTGCCAGCAGCTAGCTTGTTTTAAAGCTCTATATCTTCCACTCCTAAACCACCATTCTACGTCCTACTACACACCTTCTCCCAATTCACATACCCTGGCTTTTTATAATGCTCATTGCCTTGCCATAGGTAGTTCCTGCAAATCTGATTTACTCTATGAATGACAACTTTGGGAAACACAAAAATCTATATCCAATATGAGGAAATACTCATTAGCACAGAGTCAACAAGCTGCAGTCTGCTAGCAAAGGAGACATTCCTAGTCTGCCAGCTTCTAATTCTACATATCATTTTCTCAACCAACTTATCAAATTCTACTGTTCTTAACCTCGTAGTACTGATGGGGGTGCCAAGGTACTTGAAAGGCCAAGTACCTGTTCCAAACCCAGACAGAGTTTTAATTCTCATCACCTCCTCCTCCCTCATATTCACATGATATAACTGTGATTTACTCTTATTAGCAGCCAAGCCTGAGGAAGCTTCAAATAGCTTTAAACCCTGTAGTAAGATATACACACTCTTGAAATAACCTCTATTGAAAATCATTAGGTCATCTTGTTAAGCTTACACGACTTTATTTTGGGTAAATGAACCACAATTATTTTGGTGAGCGTTACACGACTTTACCTCTAACACATGGAATGATGCATTACGTTCACACATTGATGTCTCATACGTGTCGACATGAGTGTCAATATGAGTAGCATGCATATTTAAGATGCTACCAGCATTAGAAGAAAAATAACATTGGGCCACAAATCCATTCCTTGCCCATGGTTAAATAAATGTTGCTTAAAACTAGGGCGACAAAAATAAAAGTGTCGCCCAAAACTATTTTTCAAAATCCTTCACTCTCCTTTGTGAAAAAACCCCGACTTTCCTACAACCCATTACTTTCTCACAACCTTCCTCATTCAAATCTCTCCCTCCTCCATTGTTACCCACCACACAAACCTTCTACCCTTCAACATCTCCACTTTCTTCCACAAATCAACCCTTTCTCCATCGTTTTCCTCTTTCAAAGAACATTATTGACAATTGTTGACAATGTTCAAAGTGCTAAATTTCTACAATGGCGAGCTCAAGGAGCTTTTCACAAGGTGAAATCGCAAGAGAAAGGGAACAAGAGGAAGGTCCACCACCCATTGCTCGAGTTCACAACTAACCGGATGTTGAATTTAAATACGAATAACAAGAGGTGCGTTTTACGTGCCTCAAAGTTCGTGACGGTTGAATTAGATTTCTTGAACAAGCTAAGGCTTACTTTAGATTTGAAAGTTTTTTGGAACATTATTGGTATTGAGTCGTCCTTTTTCATTGTTCATGTAAATACTTCTAAAAGCTTGTCTTATTAATTTTACAGTACTTTTCAATTGATTAAGCTTAGAGCCAATCCTATTTCTTATGTGTCATTCCGACTACAAATCTAAGAGCATTTCCTATCCCTCTTTCAATTTTCCAAGATACTTATTGGCCATCTCGATTGGTAAAACCACAGAGTTTCGTGGTATACAATTACAAGGAGTGATGAGCCTTTTTCTCTTCAGCATGCGCCTGTCTACACTGGTCATCACTCTGTTCTCATAATCTGGATTACATATATATCTAGGACCTTATTAGGGTGGGTTAAAGGGAACAAAGTAAGGATGGATGAGCTTTATTTGATCAGTAGTTTCCTCTATAAAGGAACAAGAAAGCTTTAGTGTTTTATTTCCAACCCCGCTGCCTTCCCGATTGAGAGGATTTCCGCACTCTACCCAAAGCGCGGTCTTGATGGCACTTTTAAAAGTCGTGCTATTGTCATTGGTGGTCAGGTCATCCTCTTTGCTTGGAAAATCCCACAATTTGTTAAGTCTAACATGTCCCTCGTCCTAACCTTAGCTAACCTTAGATTGATAGACTATGCCTACTGTTGGGACACATTGTCCATGTGTATTTTGATGATGACAAACACAAATAGTTGATCTAACATGTTTGGTGAAGTTTTGTTGCAGATGCCTAAACAAAGTCTCGAAGAATCAATTGTCAAACGCTTTAGACTAAGGCCAATTTCCAAATATGTAAAAGTGTGTGTTCGTAAATAACGGATCAAAGTGCTAATGTGTAATATTAGAGATTGTAGGTATTTTACTTGAGATAGTAAAATAAATGCAATCTATAATATAACACCTAAATAAAACGATTTGCGAAACTTGAAAAGAAAAAGGGAAATCGTTTTATTGTTGAAGATTGTTTTGTAGAAAATCTGGAAAATCTTTTTGTGGGAAAAGATAAGTTTTGGAATAAAAAGATTTTAGTAATATTCTGATTTTAAAGAAAGAATTTGTCTACAAAATCAGTCCTAATCCTATTAGGAAACTAATATCTTAAAGGAGATAAAATCTTCTTTAAAGATAATTGCTTGCTTAAGTTTAGGAAACTATCAAGTGGACAATTCTATCTTTGTAAAGCTTAAAAACTGATTTGAAAAACGTGAGCCTTGACAAAGAGTAAAAAGATCAGAAAATATAAAAGATACGCGTTTCCAGAAATTGTTTTAGAGAGCTATTTTCAGAAACATATCTTTAATCTCTCTGAGATCAGCACTGAGATCTGCGACAGAAAAACACATACTTAAGCTCGATAAATACCTCTAAACTGCTTAACCCAGAAGCACAAAAAAAGAGGATTCAAATCTTTCTGTAATTTCATCTTTTATAGAGAGTGTTGAGTTGAGTTCCTAAGGGAATTAGACTTAATTAGGCAACACTTAAAGTTAAGTGTTGGGGGGCACTACTAGGGTTAGTAGTGAGGGAATCAAGTTGTATCAAGAGTTTGGTATTTTGTGATTCAATTAATAAAAGAAAAGGTAGGGTGGACGTAGATCTCAGAGGTGAGATTGAATCACGGTAAAATTGCTTGTCTCGTCTCTTTATTACTGCCTTTCTATTTACTATTCTAGAAATTCTTATCGAATTAACAATATTCATATACGCAACTCAAAAGCTCAGAGAAGGTCTCTGAGATCTCGAAAGAAAGTTCGATAAAATTTAGAAAATACCACACTCAATTCAACCCCCTTCTTGAGTGTCTCCTTGTGATCCAACAATTGGTATCAGAGCCTAATATTCTTGTAAGGTTAATCCCTAGAGAATAGCTAGCATGAATTCACAAAATGACTCTCAAAGAAGACACTCAAAGTGCCCGGTTTTCAATGGAGAAGATTATGGATGGTGGAAGGCTAGGATGAGGATTTACATCCAAGGGTCGGATTATGAATGCTGGAAAATCATAAGAAAAGGACCCATCCTCATCCAAGTCAAAAATAATGAGGGAAAGTTGGTTGACAAAGACGAATACAACTATGATTCAACCGACTATGCAAAGGCCGAGAAGAACTTTAAAGCTATGAATATTCTCCAATATGGAATTGGACCTGATGAATACTCAAGGATCTCTGCTTGCTCAACGGCAAAGGAAATATGGGATACTCTCGAGTTAGCCCACGAAGGCTCGAATGAGTGTGGAGAATATAGCCACAGGATCAAGGAATGTCCCTTGTGGGAAAATGAGAAACCCAATGATAAAAGAGAACAATCAAAAAGGGAGTTCAAGAAGGCCATGGTAGCAGCCGTATGGGGAGAATCCGAGTCTGATGAGGAACAGTCAGAGGCACTGAGCCAAGAGGCAAAACTTTGCCTAAATGCAACTGAAGGATCTCAGAGAAGGTCTCAGTACCTAGATGACTCGCATCTATGTCTTATGGCGAAAACACCCACCTCCCAAGATGAGGAGGACAATGCAGAGGTAAATCTCACTTCTTTGAAATCTAAGATACCTCTATTGTCCAAAAACAAACTAATTGCTTTGCTTAGTAATGTAATTGACGATTGTCAAGAAATGCGTGATGAATTTATAAACATGAAAAAAGATTTGAAAAACATCACTAAGCAAAAAATTGGGTTGGAATTGGAATATAAGGAATTGCTAGATGATAACAAGGACTTGGTCAAAAGAAATAAAGAAATGGACAAAACGATAAATGACCAAGTCGTTGAGATAAGTGCGCTAAAATATGAAAAAGCTCTTGCTAAAGAAATTGTAAACAGCACTGTGCCCTATACTGAGCTTGAGGCAAAGAATCTTGACTTTGAAAAACAAATAAACGTTTTGAACCTTGAACTACTGGAACTGAAAAATGAAAAGGAAAACCCTAGGGTTGACCTTATAAATGAAGGACAAGGTACAAAACTTTGTGAAGATTTTGAAAAAGCCAAACATGACTTAAACACCCTAAATGACAAAAATGAAAACTTGAAAGCAACAATTGAGTCTTTGAAGGTGCAACTGCAGAAGTCGAAAATTGCCACACCTGGTAGTAATATCCTAGACCATATGATCTCTCAAACAAAAAATCAAAACAGACATGGTTTAGGATATATTGACCAGAAGCTCAGTACAGGTCTCAGAGCTAAAAATTGTGAAAGAGACTTTCGAAAGCGAAAATATGTTGATCTTCCCGAATATTTGATTTGCTACTTCTGTGGAAAGAATGGACATCTCATGAATGACTGTAATGCAAAGAAAAAACATGTTGAGAAGAATGCAAAGTATGCAAATCAAATATGGGTTAGAAAGGATCTCTTAGATGCTCAACGAAAGAAGAAGGGACCCAAGCAAGTTTGGGTTCCTAAAACTAACAAGTGATCTTTTTGCAGGTGAAAGTGAGAGAAAGCAGCCTATTATCCTCCGCATTAGCTGCTTAAGACCTATGATTAGTGAAAATTCAATTCCTCTCACTTGTAGCCTTACCATGGAGGGTGTGTTACATTTGGCAACAATAAAAAAAAGGGTGAATTTATTGGCTTTGAGATATATTTCTAGCAATTGATTTGTGTTATATGCCTTATCTTCTCTCATAGATGTGTTGAATCGGAGTCTATAATATTTATCCATGTGAAAATTTGTGAAAGAGTCTTTTAATTGTGATTTAGGACTCGCAAGGTCTAATGATGTTGTCCTGATGTCTTGATTCTAAGTTGGCAAAGTATTAAGCTAAATGATCCTAAGTTGCTGAACTATTGAGCTATGAAATGATAATTCACTTTTCTATTGCAAGCTTGATCTTTAGCCCGATATTTTGATTTGCTTATTTTGAGTTTGACATTTGGCCTTATTATTTCTTCTTTACTTATTCTTCATTTACTTCCCCATTACATCCTTGTTTTCATCCCCTATTGCTCCAAACAACAAGTGATTTTAACCTTGATTCATGATTATGTTCGGGGCAAAGACATTCTGTAAAAATGGTGAAAGAAGATGTCATGAGTTGAGGGGGAACTTGAAGAGGTCGGAAATGAAATTCTATAAGTGAAAGAAAGAAATCAGTGGGGCACAATACAAGGCACAGTGCCATGGACATAATTTGAAAGAAGATAAGATCACGTTTCACAAGTTAATATTCTTTGCTGGTTCTCATTAATTGACTCTATGATTTCTATATAGTCTACATCTCCTTTAAAAAAAATGGAAAATAGGAAGGAAAAAAAATGAAAAAAATAAATCCTTCCATGACATCAAAAAAAAATAAAAAAAATGAGATGAGACAATTCATATTAGAGTTTAATTATGAGATGATGAAAAGAGTTGTGATTACCATGTCTTTGGATTATTGAATATACGAAGCAAAGCTATCTTTGAAGGAAAGAGATTGTCCAGTGGCACAATAACATATACAGTGCCGAAGTGAAGAAAGTTCCAAAATCTATGCGTGATGATGTCAAAAAGGTGAATAAGATTTGAGCACTTGTTGAGCATATCCCCATTCCAAATAATTCAAGCTTGCTTACCTTATTTCTTTATCCTACCATAATTCTTCACTTTTACCTTATGATCCATAACTTTGAATTGTGAATTGGATTAACTCTTGCTTCATAGTTTCGGATTGTGAGTTGGATTAGTTCTTGCTTCAAAACTTTGGATTGTGAATTGAATCTTGACGTAGCACCAGCATCACTAGATTGATTTTTGCTTGAGCTACTATTTTGCATGGACAATTGACTTCGAACTATGATACTATGGATTTTTATGCCTCCTTTTTGATAATGCCAAAAGGGGAAAGATTTGGTATATAGCATTATGTTAATGCTAGATGTTCATTCTCATGAAATCGTATCATGTTTGCCAATGTAATATTTGCTTATGTTGAGGGGGAACTATTATGTGTTTGTCATCATCAAAAAGGGGGAATTTGTTGGGACACATTGTCCATGTGTATTTTGATGATGACAAACACAAATAGTTGATCTAACATGTTTGGTGAAGTTTTGTTGCAGATGCCTAAACAAAGTCTCGAAGAATCAATTGTCAAACGCTTTAGACTAAGGCCAATTTCCAAATATGTAAAAGTGTGTGTTCGTAAATAACGGATCAAAGTGCTAATGTGTAATATTAGAGATTGTAGGTATTTTACTTGAGATAGTAAAATAAATGCAATCTATAATATAACACCTAAATAAAACGATTTGCGAAACTTGAAAAGAAAAAGGGAAATCGTTTTATTGTTGAAGATTGTTTTGTAGAAAATCTGGAAAATCTTTTTTGTGGGAAAAGATAAGTTTTGGAATAAAAAGATTTTAGTAATATTCTGATTTTAAAGAAAGAATTTGTCTACAAAATCAGTCCTAATCCTATTAGGAAACTAATATCTTAAAGGAGATAAAATCTTCTTTAAAGATAATTGCTTGCTTAAGTTTAGGAAACTATCAAGTGGACAATTCTATCTTTGTAAAGCTTAAAAACTGATTTGAAAAACGTGAGCCTTGACAAAGAGTAAAAAGATCAGAAAATATAAAAGATACGCGTTTCCAGAAATTGTTTTAGAGAGCTATTTTCAGAAACATATCTTTAATCTCTCTGAGATCAGCACTGAGATCTGCGACAGAAAAACACATACTTAAGCTCGATAAATACCTCTAAACTGCTTAACCCAGAAGCACAAAAAAAAAGAGGATTCAAATCTTTCTGTAATTTCATCTTTTATAGAGAGTGTTGAGTTGAGTTCCTAAGGGAATTAGACTTAATTAGGCAACACTTAAAGTTAAGTGTTGGGGGGCACTACTAGGGTTAGTAGTGAGGGAATCAAGTTGTATCAAGAGTTTGGTATTTTGTGATTCAATTAATAAAAGAAAAGGTAGGGTGGACGTAGATCTCAGAGGTGAGATTGAATCACGGTAAAATTGCTTGTCTCGTCTCTTTATTACTGCCTTTCTATTTACTATTCTAGAAATTCTTATCGAATTAACAATATTCATATACGCAACTCAAAAGCTCAGAGAAGGTCTCTGAGATCTCGAAAGAAAGTTCGATAAAATTTAGAAAATACCACACTCAATTCAACCCCCCTTCTTGAGTGTCTCCTTGTGATCCAACACCTACACTAGTGGCCTTCACTCGCTTTATCGATCCATAAGAGGAAATATAAGTGGTATGTAAACTCCATGCATTCTACTAAGCTTACCAATCATGCTTAGGCCTAACGCTTTTAAGGGCAGCATTACATGACTTTAACTCTTACACATAGAATGATGTATTACGTTCGCACTTTCATGTCTCGAACGTGTAAACATGAGTGGAAATATCAGTAGCCTGCTTATTTAAGATGCTACCAGGACCACAAGAAATATAATATTGAGCCACAAAACCATTCATCGCGTAAGGTCATATAAATGTCGCCCAAAAATAGGGTGACAAAAATAAATGTGAAGCAAGATGTGTCGCCTTATTTTGGGCATCACTAGTTTAATATTCGTCTCCCATGCGTGTGTGAATGGGCAACAAATATGTTTTTATAGCCCATGTTTAGGGTGTCGTTTCCCGGTCATTTGTCGCCCCTAAGAACACATTTGTGTCTTATTTCCTTATATTTGTAACCCATATGTTGTAGCCTAAAGAAGAAGACCCGATAGCGTTTCTAGCGAACTTACTTAGAGGTCGTCGTTTGCGTTTTTTTTGCTTCTATTGCTCACAATGCCACAAGGACAATGAGTCTTCAAGCACTGAAAATTTAATTTAATTTACACCAATTCTAGTAGAAGAATTTGAGTCAAAATTGAAAGGAATTATCGACTAAAGTGTTGTGAATGTTGGGGGTAAGAGAACGAATCCAATCGTTCTGAAAATAGGGTTTAGACTTAGAAGACAGTGGGTTTTGGTGGGAATAAAATTGGTGCAAAGGGTTAAGCCCGCCCTTATTTTAGTATATTTTGTGCCACAATTAAAAGAAAATGTTGACCATAAACCTTCACTGTGGACTACAAAAGATGTAAGCATTGCCCATAAGTACCTATAGGCTACGAAATAAGAGAAATGTCGCCCATGAGTTTTGCTAGTTCTGTAGAAATATTTGTGTGGCCCATAATCCGTTTAGGGCAACAAATTTTATAATTGGTTGCCCTAAATAAAATTATGTATGACGCATTATTAATAACGCCCTTTACAATACATGTGCTTTATTGCCTCATTTACTTTGTTTTTGACGCCCAAAAATTTTCTTTTAGTGCGGCGGCTTGCATCATCGCAACTAATGTTTGTTGAATCTACTCCTTCACTTGAGTTGCCAACTGCTCTTTAAACGTCAAATCAAATTCTTTAGCCATCTCTAACTGAAGCGTTGCTACCTCCTTTAAAGAACAATACAGATCATTGAGCATGTGACTCAACAGCAAGTTGCAGTGGTTCTCTAAAACAAACTGACACTAAGAATGGTGCTCGTGTAGAAGAAGTTGAAGATTGGGAAGTGGAGGATGCATCATCCTAAAGGCATTGCAGATGGCAGTGGAAACATATATGTCGCGGACACTATAAATATATGGTTGTGAACTATTTTCTTTATGTGACCAAACTTGCATGAAGTTCATAATATTAAGAAAGCATAGGGTACATAACTCAAATCCTTGTAATATTCTAATTTCCTAATAGAATGTGACTTGACTGTGGTTTCTTATGTATATAACTATGAAATAAGACTAAGGCTATATGTTATGTGCATATTAAGAATATTTTACCAAAAACTGTTATTGAAATACCTATTTTGTTAATTATTAGTCATGTACTTTACTTCATACGAGTTACTGTCTAGAATGACTAATCTCTTAGTAACTTGTTGCCATTTTCATTAATTACACTACTCATGTATAGTTTGACCAGTCATATTATTTTATTTTTAGAATATTTTAAATATATATGTTTTTGATATATGACATGATAATGGGCACGTAATTCGAGATGACATATAATAGCATTTTTTGGACTGAAGACAACTTGTTCTCGAAAAACGCACACTGCCGTACGCCCTTTATGGGCATGAATTTCGAGAATCCCTACGAAATGAGTACCAACAAGTCGGATTTTCGAGCCAACACGGGTTTTTTGTACAGAAGACGAAGTGTTTTTTGGAAAAAAGGACACTGTCATACTCACTTTAAAGGCACTAATTTTGAGACTCCCTACGAATCGAGTACCAAAAAGTCGGCTTTTCGGGCAAGTATTTCGACATGGGTTTTTCGGATTAAGGACGACGTTTTTTCAAAAAACAGACACCGTCGTACGCCCTCTATGAACACGAATTTTGAGAATCCCCACAAGTAGAATATCAACAAGACGGGGTTTCGGGCACGTATTTCCAGAGGGGGTTCTCAAAAAACAAACATCGTCGTAAGCCCTTTATCTGCACGAACTTTGACCATCCCTACGAAACGATTACCAACAAGCCGGGTTTTCGGCACATATTTCAAGATGGGTTTTCAGACTGAAGACGACCTTCTTTTGAAAAACGGAAACTTGGAATTTTTATGGACGTTTTTTCGTATGACATTGTCCATTTTTCGAAAAAACGCCGTCTTCGATACGAAAAACTCATCTCCAAATACGTTTCCGAAAACCCGGCTTGTTGGTACTCATTTCATAAACATTCTCGAAATTCGTGACCCTAGAGGGCGTACGGCGTGTCTGTATTTCGAATAAAATGTTGTATGTAGTCCGAAAACCCAGTCTCGAAATACGTGCTCGAAAACCTAGTTTGTTAGTACTCGTTTTGTAGGGATTCTCGAAATTCGTACCCGTGTAGGGCATACTGCGGTGTCCATTTTTGAAAAAACGTCGTCTTCAGTCCGAAATACACGATTGAATGTTTTCTCAAAATACGTGTCATTACAATGTCATACATTAAAAACATGCATGCAAGGCTTGGTCTACTGTAAAGGAGAGAGCCTTCTAACTTACATGTTGGGTGTTCAATCCCCACTAGGGGCACTTTGCGAGTAGGATTTCCCTTATGATTCCTTCTTCCCTCAAAGTGTCTGGCCCATTAGGATCCGAGCGGGGTCCGGACCACTTCTTCTTACCAAAAATTAAAAATTTATTTAAAACATATATTTTAAAAAAATCTAAAATTAAATAAAATAATATTTTAAAGTTTTTAATCATGATTTGACCGATCAAATTATAGATAAATAGTGTAGTTAGTGACAATGACAACAAGTTACTAAGAGATTATCAGTATTTCTAGGCAGTAATTCGCAAGAAAAAAGGTACATGGCTATAATTAACAAAATGGGTATTTTAATAGACAGTTTTTGTCAAAAAAAATCGCATATTAAAGTAGATCAAATCTTAGTTTCAAAATATGGTGGTGGCTTTATTTCTATTGTACTTTTGAAAAAAATATTCATAATTGAGGCGTTTTTAACACAAAACGCAAGGAATCAAATATTTGAGGCGCTATGTTTTATTTGCAAAAAATCCTCGAATAGTTATTTATTGTAGCGCTTTTTTGCTGCCTGAAATGACCATCCAATTTGGGGCCTCGCCATCTGAGGCTATCTCAAAAACGCCTCAAATGGTCCATATATTGGCACTTCAAATTGATGTTTTTCTAAAATTTAGACAACCCAGCTTTTATCCCCATTTTCTTATTTCTATTCTCTATATTTTTTCATTTAGTTTTCCCTTTTTTAAATTATTTTTTGTAGTTTCTGATAAATTCTTCTTTTGGTGAGAGCGGAGAGTGGTAATATTTGAGATCATGATGAGGTGCAAGATATCAGTACCATTGCCTCATTGGGCAGGAAGTCACCTAACGAAGCCGGAAGAACAAGTAAAGAAATTGAAGAAAAAGTAGCATGTCTGTTGGGATCCACCTTTCTTTGCCTAATCAAGTCGTGATAATCATGTCGCGCACCTAATTAAAATAAACATAATAAATAAATTTCTATATACGTAGTAGGGTAAGTCAGATTCGATCCTAAAAGGACAAACAATATCAATTATTAACTATTTCCATCCAATTTCTACTGAAGAAGTGACAAATAATTAAGCATAACAAGCTATTCTGAACTACACTACTTTGATCACGAATTAAAATCAATAACCTAAAAAATCCAGAGTTAAGTATCACCACTAGCCCAATAGGTACATTGCTTAAATCCCTTATCCCAATTATTTGAACTAACACAACTAAACAGGAAAGGTACACACTTTGAATACCAATAATAATCTCTCTCGAGTATTGTTGGCTTCCCTAACATGCAACCAAACCTATCCTCATGTAATTATGCAAATTAAAGACATTAAATATAGAACCCTTAACTTCCTAACAATTCAATCCTTACCGAACTAATCAAAACCATCTAAATCCCACTTTTGTTGATAAAGTAGATAATAGGTTAATCAATACTATATCAAGTCTAATCTAGCATGGATAATAAAGCACAATTCAATAACCAAAAGAATAATAATTAATCAAATAAGGGAATGGGCGGTTCCTACATGCACCAACCACGGCTACGGTCAACCTAACCCTAGATTACGGAACTACTCACTCGTGATGGATTCAACAAAGCAATTAATAAAGTAATAACAAGACATCATAATAATCAAAAGAAATAAATCAAAGAATACTCGGAATATAACTTGATTATAAAAGATGGAAAGTAGTAATCTTGGATTTAATGGAATTTGTCTCTTAAAGTTCTCTCTTAAGAAGTTATACTATTGTAAATTATAGTGCTAAGATAATGAACTGTCCCCGATTATAGGTTTAGTTGGAAGAAAATAGAAGTTGGGCAATAAAAGCCCCGACAGGTCACACGATCGTGCTAAAGTATGCGTGGGGGTGTGACATGTCGCACGACCGTGCCATAAGCTGCACGGATGTGACACTGAAACATACAATAACTTTTTCTCCTTTTTCTATACTAGTAAAACGGTATGTGCATTGCAAGTGTTTTCTATGAAGCTCATTGAAAAGGGATATTATATACTATTGATTTTTAAAAATATATTGGCGGTATGACATAATAAATAGAAAAAATAGACATGAACAACATGCAAACTATGTAAATACAGGCAAAGGAAAAAAGGAAAATGACGTGATAACACCACCAATTATAATTTATCAAATCGTAGTCTTCCATCCCATGGAAAAAATCTAATAACATGTCAACATGAGATAACGCCACTTAATATAAGTTGTAAACCAAATTCGTCTCTTAGACAACGTTTAGATAGCAACTTAGTAAAAGAACAATACCAATAATTAGGGAAGAGAACAACATATCTCATTGCAAGGCCAATATTGTTCCATCTACATATCGCAATAAAAGCAAGACGTGTAGGCGGATCGACTCATCAAGTTGAAGGGAAAGCGAGCAATTCTAAAAATTACTAATGCTCGAAATTCCAACATTCCAAATTAATGTTATTATAAGGGGTAAATATAAATTATATAAATTACTACAAAATATTATTAGTATTATTATTTAACCCGGCCCCCCTCCTTGTTTGTATATGGATATAGGTGTAATCTAAGGGTAATATGGGAATAACTATAATTACAATTAACGATTAACTTACATTTGACCACTTACTCCTTTAGAAATGTGCAACTGACCCAAATAGTGTATTGGTGTGAAGTTGTCGTATACCCCTAACCAAATATAATTAACCTTCTTTCCTTAACAACTTGGTGTATAGCGGAAGTAAGGGTCGTATCCACAGGGAGCACAGTACAAGTCTATAAATAGCGGAATCAAACCCCTAGAGCCTTCTAGGAGTCATGTAACCAACGGGGGGTTTGATAAGGAACAAGGGCTATACTAAAAGCGATTAAACAAGAAATGTTGTAAGTTAAATCAATGAAAAAGGAACTTGGACTCGATTAGCATCCACTTTCAACCAAAGCATCGATCATGGAACTTATAAACGTTTATCCCCTTTTGGTCACCTATTGAGAAGTCTAAACTCCTGGCCTCCTAGATCGTGGTTAAACAAACACGATCAGCGTGGTTTGAACCCCCTCTTACTATCACTCAACTCAAACAAATAGCATTTAAGTTCAAACCAATAGTAGCATTAGAACCGAGGCACAAAAGGATTGCTAATGATAATGAAGCATTAACATTCAAGCAATAAGTAAGATCTCTCTAAGCACTTGAAGCAAGGTCAGCATTACAACAAACACCTAGTGTGCTACTAAGGAACTAAGAACACAAACAACCGATTATGTCCTTAACTCTAGCATTTGATCATTTACACAACTACACTAGTAGTACTCCTAGCAAGATTATGCAAAAATCAATGAAATAAGCTCAAGGAACCTTACAATAACCAAAGGACATGAGAAGTACAAGAGTTCTCACATACAAGAGTTGAAAGCTTCACCTAACCGAATCCAAGAACAAGTTTACGCTAGAACTAGCATGATTTACACCAAAGATTTCTAAGAGATGTTAGTGTTTTAAAACCCTAGGAATGGTAGCTAAACACTCTCTGGTCTACTTCCCTCTCTACAAAATAAAGACGAACTAAAAACATATGTCCCAAAACCATCCGTAGAAGGAAACATAAAAGAAAGGAAAGGTGGGCGGCAGTGCCTGGTCGCGACTCGCGAGCAGCAGGTCGTGACCCGCGACCAGCATCGCTCCTCGCGATGGCAAGCAGCCCCTCCTTTCAATCAAGTTTTAACATATAAGGGGAAGGGAAAGGGGAAGTCTTTGAAAGCCTAGCAGGATCTTCCTTGGTGGCTTGGCCGCTGTAAGGGCTCCATGCTCGGAGCTCGGAATCGGGAGACTCGGAACTTGGCTTGGAAGATTCAAAGGGCTTCCGAAGGCTTCGAGATGACGTACCGCTGGGAGGTTGGATGACTTGATGCTTCGGAGAGTGATAGAAAGCTGCACGAACAAGACAAACACCAAACTTGGGACACGACTCTCTAGACCTCTTTAACACCAAATCAAACCAAAACCCGAACTCTAAACACAAACCGACACACAAAACCATACAAAAATCGCCTAAGATTGGCGAATAATTTTGACGCATCAAATTCCCCCACGCTTAGACCTTACTCGACCTCGAGTAACACAAAACAAAAGGGAAGATAAGACCGACAAGCTAGAGCCCGCACCAAGCTACAAATCCCCTTATTGCTTCACTCCAAACCGTCCAAACTACCAAATCCCAACCATCTAAACCCGGGACTACACAAAAATAAGTACACCCCACTCAATGGCCCAAAAGAATACTCTACAAATCAAACTCAATCTCCAAAAAGTTTCGGGAATCGAGTTTTTAACAATCACCATCACAATTCTACTAACCCAAAATGCTTCCAAAAGCTAAACGCTAAGGACTCGACGACTCCCCCACGCTTAGTTGTAAGCTCACCCAATATACACTCAATCATCACCAAAAATGAGCCAAACAAAGGACACGTCCTCACCTCCGAAGACACAAGACTCAAGCCTAGACTATCCCGAAAAAACCAACTCCAATGTCGCCCCACTTATGACGCCAACACCGGCAAATGAGATGAATGCACCTATTTTTTTCCCTCTTTTCTTTTCTCTCATTTTGCCTAGGAGCCCTTTCAGGTTTTCATCCTAGCTTAACATTCAATTTTTTTTATTTTTTTTTTGGCTCACTATCTCACCCGCTCATGATAAGCCACTTTTTTGCATAGGCCGCCCTTTCGGGTTTTCGACCTATCCGGGCCTCCCAATTTTGCCCGAGTCGCCCGCCCTTGCGGGTTTTCAACTCAGCGGGATTTCTTTCCATCTCTTTTTTTTTCAATTTTTTTTTTCAAATATACATCAAATTACAAAGTAAAGGCTCAAAATAAATTAAAATCAAATGCGAAATAAATATAAACAACCACATTTGCAAAATATTCCCCCACCCCCACACTTGAAAAGCACATTGTCCTCAATGTGGAAAGGACAAAAATAAAAAGGGGAAAAAGGGAAACGGAGGAAAATCTCTAGGAGCCGGAGGGTCCTCCGGGCTCACCTCGCGGGGTAGCCCTCCTAGCCTCTCTCTCTTGGCGGCGTATTGCGCGCGCCATCTCAATGTCAGGAGAGGGATCGGAGTACCCAACTTCTTGGTTTTCCGATCCACCATGAGGATATCGCGACACAAAGAAGCTGTTCATGGCCGAAACCATTGAACTCATGGTGTACATAGTGTCTTCCATCCCATAGTATCTCTCCTGTAAATCACCCAACTCACCCTCAAAAGTGTCTAATCGCTGTATTACCTGAGCGTGGAATGGGAGTGGGGTCATTTCTGGTTCGGGCTGCTGATGATGATGATGGTGCTGGGGAGGTGTCGGCGCTACTTGGAGGCCCAATTCTTCCTCTACCCCCCGCCTATACTCCTCATCGGGGGGTAAAAAGAGTTGCTCCATTGTAGTCTGCTTTATAATGGTAGTCCGCTCTTGCGGTAATACCATATATTTCACATGATGTGCCCCAAATAACCATACATACCTTGACACTCCTCTCACGTTTTTGGTCCATAACATTGCTGCACTTCTTAACTGATGGACACCATAGATGTTAGTTCCCGCACTAAAACGCTCTGTCTCCTCGCCTAAAGGATGAAAGATGGGTTCCCTTTTTTCAGTGGGCACTCGAACTTTCAAATATTTGGCTAAGAGTGTAATCATTCCCCCATGCTTAATTTTCCGAGGTTTTTCCCTCCGCCGATTGGGCTAGGCAATTTTGCACCCATACACTCACCCAATCTGGAATACCTTCCCCTTCACTGGTCATAGCCCAAAGACACTTAAGATCGAAATCGGGAAGGTTAGTGGGTTCCCCTTGGCAAAATACGGTCATGGAGAGAAACCGGTGCACAAATCGCAGAGCGGGGTGGGGGATACTACTGTTCTTTATTCTACTGTGCCATTGTTGTCCACCAGTTATTTTGTACCAAAAGACGGCATTATTGTAATTTTCAGTGTAGAGGAATGCATCATCAGTCTCATACTCCCACCCAAACGCCGTTTTGATTTCATAGTAGGTCATTGTATAATTTCGGTCATTTAGGTGGAAAGTAATATATGGTTCCTCATCCCCTTCATGATTTTCCACGGTAGCTAGAAATTCTAAGGTGTATCTCTCGTAGGTTCTTGCGTGTTTGAAAACAAATAAATTAAGGCCAACCTTATCGAGAAGTATTTCCACGGACTCTAGCAACCCTAGTTGTTCTAAGGTGGACACATGAACAAATTTGGTTTCTTGAATGGCTCTTCCCGGTCTTGTTAATCTATCCCAACGCCTCTTAGCATCTCTACTAAGTTTTTTAAGGCCTCGAGCATTAATGGCGGGGATGGGTCCTGAAGAACTACTAGGTGTGGATGATCGGGCTCTTTTGCTCATCTTTTTGACACTTGATTTTCCTTCTTTACCTTCACTAAGCAAGTCTAGGCACAATCACAATTCTTCAACACAACTTCTATTCTTACTCAACAACTTCCAAACACACAACTAACACCACAATTTCAATCAACAATCAACAACAACAACAACCAACAATGACACTTAACAACCAACAATCAACAACCAACAACCAACAATGACACTAAATACTCTTATAGGTAAGTAAGAATATCAAGAATAAAGAGTACTAGGCAAAAGAGATTTATACCCCAAAAGTTGGTTGTTTTGTGGAAATGATGGCAAATGGAGGTTGAAGAATGTTTCCTTGATCCTCAAAAGTGAATCTCCAAGCTCCAATTGTGGTGAAAATTGCTCCAAATGAAAACCCCCAAATTCTAGGGTTTGTAGAAATGTGAAGAATTTCAGAAATTTTGTGAAGAAGGTGAGTAATGTGAGTGTGGAGAGAAAGATTATGTGAGGATTTGAATAAAAATGAGAAAGATTGAGAGATTTGTTAAGGGAGATTGGAGGCTTTGAGAAGGTGTGAGTGAGAGCTAGAGTGAGAAGGGGAAGGGTATGAGAGTTGTGAGGGTCGAGTGAATGAAAGGGAGAGGGGAAAGAGCTGAGTTTGTAAAGTAAGAACGAGAGGATCAGCACCCAGTCGCGACCCGCGACCAGGCCCTCGCGAGTCGCGATAGTGATCGCGAGTCGCGACCAAAGCCTGATTCGTCCCTCTTTTTTTTTTTCTTCTTTCTTTCTTGCTTCATCCCTATGTATTATGCTTCAAATCTACCACTCCCTCCTCACTCTTGTCCTCCTTTTCGCTCTTTTACATTTCATTTCTTGCAATTCTTGAACCTCCATTCACACAAGCGTCTCATAATTTTCAAATTCACTTTTTCTTGCTCCAAGTATTTCCTGGAAAAAGTTCAACCAAAAGCATAATATCCTACAAAATAAATAAGAGACTAGCTTTATACAATTATATACACTAAGATTCGTTTATTTAACGTCGTCGACACGACGTTGCAAACCTCAAGAGCTCATCCATACTCAGGGTCACCGAGAGGAACATCCTCGGCCCCTACTTGCTGAAAACCTTCAAAGTACGGCTTTAGCCGCTGCCCATTCACCTTAAATACCTTCGATGTGGCTTCACTCATGATCTCCACAGCTCCATGGGGAAATACCTTCGTGATAATGAACGGCCCAATCCATCGAGAACGGAGCTTTCCTGGAAAGAGGCGTACACGGGATTGAAAAAGAAGAACTCTTTGACCAACCTTGAGTTCCTTCCTTATTATTAGCTTATCATGCCATGCTTTTTTCTTAGCCTTGTAGATTGCCGCATTCTCATAGGATTCATTCCGGATTTCCTCCAACTCTTGAAGCTGCAACTTCCTATGTAGCCCTGCTTCATCAATATTCATGTTAAAGCTCTTTATTGCCCAATATGCTCTGTGCTCGAGCTTCACCGGAAGGTGACACGGCTTCCCAAACACCAAGCGGTATGGGGACATACCAATAGGTGTCTTGTAAGCTGTCCTGTAGGCCCACAATGCATCCTCCAACCGCAAACTCCAATCCTTCCTACTTAGATTCACTGTTTTCTCAAGAATGGATTTGATTTCTCGATTTGATACCTCCGCTTGACCATTTGTTTGTGGATGGTATGCAGTGGACGTCTTGTGAGTCACATGATACCTCTTAAGCAATGCTCCTATGGTCCGGTTGCGAAAGTGTGTCCCTTTATCACTAATCAAGGCTCGTGGAATCCCGAACCTACAAAATATGTTAGACTTCACAAAGTCCGCAACCACCTTAGCATCGTCAGTTCTAGTGGGCCTGGCTTCCACCCACTTTGAGACATAATCAACTGCAAGTAAGATGTATTGAAAACCAAAAGAGTTTGGAAAAGGCCCCATAAAGTCAATACCCCATACATCAAAAATTTCACAATACAAGATTGAGAATTGGGGCATTTCATTCCTTTGGGAAATATTTCCAACTCTTTGACAATTATCACAAGACTTACAAAAATGATATGAATCTCGATGTAAAGTAGGCCAGAAAAATCCACAATCAAGTATTTTGCAAGCTGTCCTCCTTGCTCCAAAATGCCCTCCACAAGCGTGGGAATGACAAAAAGTGAGAATAGAAGTTACCTCTTCATCCGGGATACACCTTCTTATCACTTGATCCGAACAATGTTTCCATAAGTAGGGGTCGTCCCAAACATACCATCTAGCATCACTCTTCAGCTTGTCTTTCTGTGCTTTTGAGAGATGAGAAGGAAAACGGTTAGAAACAAGATAATTAACAATATGAGCATACCATGGGTGTGAGCATCCAAGAGCAAACAAATGCTCATCCGGGAATTCCTCCTGGATTGGTTCCTTCCACGGCTTCTCCGAACTAGGTTCTAGATCATATGATGATACCAATCGACTCAAGTGATCTGTAACCAGGTTCTCCGTTCCCTTTTTATCTTTTACCTCTAAATCAAATTCACTTAACAACAAAATCCACCTTATCAATCTCGGCTTGGCTTCCTTCTTCGTCATTAGGTGGCGAAGGGCTGCATGATCAGTATAAACAATGACTTTGGTGCCGAGTAAGTAAGATCGAAATTTCTCTAAAGCATAGACCACAGCTAATAACTCCTTTTCTGTGGTGGAGTAATTTCGCTGCGCTTCATTCAATGTCATGGATGCATAGTAAATGGCATGAGGTATCCTTCCTACTCTTTGCCCAAGCACGGCCCCTACCGCATAATCACTTGCATCGCACATTATCTCAAAGGGCTTGGACCAATCTGGGGGTTGAATTATAGGAGCTGAAACTAGCCTCCTCTTCAGTTCATCGAATGCTCTTTTGCAAGCTTCATCAACCACAAAATCAACATCCTTCTGCATCAACCTGCATAAAGGGGATGAAATCTTCGAGAAATCCTTAATGAACCTGCGATAAAATCCTGCATGTCCAAGAAAAGATCGAATTTCTCGCACATTAGTCGGATAAGGTAAAGAATGAATAATGTCAATTTTCGCTTTATCAACTTCAATACCCTTTTCAGAGACTACATGACCCAAAACAATGCCTTGCTCGACCATAAAGTGACATTTTTCGGAGTTTAAAACAAGATTAGTTTCAATACATCGTTTAAGCACTAAAGTCAAATGGTCTAAACAATTATCGAAGGAGTTTCCATGCACGGTAAAATCATCCATGAAAACTTCTACGAATTGCTCCATATACTCCGAGAAAATGCTTACCATACATCTTTGGAAAGTAGCGGGGGCATTACATAATCCGAAAGACATGCGTCTATACGCGAACGTGCCAAAGGAACACGTGAACGTGGTCTTCTCCTGGTCTTCCGGTGCTATTGCCACCTGAAAATAGCCTGAATAGCCATCTAAGAAGCAATAAAATGAATGTCCAGCTAATCTTTCCAACATTTGGTCTATGAATGGCAATGGGAAATGGTCTTTTCTCGTTACCGCATTCAATCTACGGTAATCAATACAAACCCGCCACCCGTTTTGAATACGAGTGGGCACTAACTCTCCATCCTGATTTTCAACAACAGTTACTCTAGACTTCTTAGGCACAACTTGAGTGGGACTAACCCATTCACTATCAGAAATTGGATAAATCATACCTGCTTGGAGTAATTTCAAAATCTCGGCCTTCACCACCTCCATCATAGGTGGATTTAGCCGTCTCTGAGGCTGTCTCACCGGCTTTGCACCTTCTTCCAATAGAATCTGATGCATACAGGTTGTAGGGCTTATTCCCTTAATGTCTGCAATAGTCCATCCAATTGCCTCTCGATGTTCCTTCAGCACTTTGATAAGTTTCTCCTCCTGTTCCTTGGTTAGCTTACTCGATATAATCACTGGCAAAGTATTTTCATCACCAAGGAATGCATACTTCAAATGCTCGGGAAGTGATTTCAGCTCCACAGTAGGTGCCTGCACAATAGATGGTAAAAGCTTGTCCCGAGGGACGGTTAGTGGTATCGGCCCTTTAGAAAAGGGAACGATAGGGAGCTTTTCATATTCTTCCAAAGCTTGAACCGCCTCCTGCAAGTTAGCACTCAAAACATATTCAACATTTGCATTATCCATACTATTCTCAAGAGCTACTTGAAGTTCGTCCTCACCATCCATCTCGAACACTTCCTGTGAAACAACATCAACCACATCTATGGAATAACACCAGTGATCATCACTCGAAAATTTCATGGAATCATTAATATTAAACTCTACCGTATTTCCATCAAATTCCATAGTCAAGCTTCCACTATGCACATCAATTTTAGTCCTTGCAGTTTTTAAAAATGGTTTACCTAACAAGATAGGATTAGCATGTTTATCATGTTCCATGTCAAGGACATAAAAATCAGCAGGAAAGATTAACTTATCAACTTTAACTAACACGTCCTCTACTATTCCCTTAGGATAAGCATTGGAACGGTCAGCTAACTGAATAACTACACCTGTTTCATGTAAGATACCAAGCTTTAAGGACTCATACAATGAATAGGGAATTACATTAATTGAGGCACCCAAATCAAGCATGGCTCTTTGAAACGTGGTGTTTCCTATCACACATGGTATAGTGAACATGCCCGGATCACTGCATTTTGGAGGTAGTTTCTTTTGAAACATGGCGGATACATGTTCACTTACCTTTACCTTATGCACTCCCCTTAATCTTTTCTTTCTTTTTGTGGTACACATTTCTTTGAGGAATTTAGCATACCTAGGAATTTGTTTTAAAGCATCTAAAAGGGGAATGTTTACCTCACACTTACGAAAGACTTCGTAAATGTCCTTGTCACCTTCCTTCTGTCGAGCATCCTTTAGTGCCTCGGGAAATGGTGGAATTGGCTCATAGGGTGGAAGTGGTTGTTTATTCTCTTGTTCTCCTGGCGTGGATGGGAATGGCTTGGCCTCAGGAACCGGCTCAGGAACAACTACCTCCTCCTCGATCTCTTTCTCCCTCACAATTGCCTTTTCATTACCCTTTAACTCCTTACCACTCCTAAAGTGATGGCACTTGCATTTTGCTTGGGGTTAAGCTCCGTTTGTGACGGTAGCTTACCCGAATCACGGGCCTCTAGCCTGCCCACTGCTCCCGAGACTTGGCTCAGTTGCTTCTCTAAGTTCTTTATACTCGATCGGGTTTCCTCCTGAAATTGGACCATGTTTCCCTGCATGTTAGTCACATTTTTAGTTAAAGCATTAATCATATCCTCCGTTGACATGCCGGAACTTGATCCCTGTGCTTGGCCTTGCGGCCGGAAATATGGAGCTCCTTGCTCCGGTGGTCTTTGGTAAGGTGGTGGTGGACGGTTAAACTGATGGTGTGGCGGTTGATTCCCAGATGTACCTCCATACCTCAAATTAGGATGATCTCGCCACACTACTACAAAATTGCCATAGGAAATCGGTTAAAAATGGCCTAAGAAACCAGACTTTGACCGGTCTATAGGTCATAGGTGTCCCATCATAAGAAACCGGATTTAAGTCTGGTTTCTTAGGAAAAACAAAGAAATGTGTTCAGTTACAGATCCGGTTTCTTAGATGCTTCTGGTGACAGTTAGTATCGAGGACACGCGAACCAGATCTTTGCAATAACAGGTCTCTGAGTACCTCCCAAGACAATAGAAAATCATCATGACCTGATTTTCAAAATTAAATTTTTTTTAAAAAAACAAAAGTTACTAGAACATTCTTGTTGCTATGCCCACAAAGCCACGATTCAAGCTCAATAAAATTAAAATGGCAACTGCAAAGTACAAATATGAATATTTATTTTTTCATCAATTACAATTATACAAGATAAAAATCCTTGGTCTAGAACCAGATGTTGTAAAAAACGACATTAAAAATAGTACAAAGATCAAAAGTTGGAAAAAGCCTTAACAAAACCTAGATTTGAACTTATTTCACAATAAAAAAAAACCTAAGAATTCTCGAGTTGAGTTCATCCACGATCCAATAGGTTATCTGTCGTTGTAGAATGCTTCATTGAAGATTTGATGATGCTCCCACGTATACCTTAGGAATTAAATTTCATAAACGGACAAATTTAAACATCAAATTCAAAGGAAAAAATTAGTGATGTTAATTAAATGAGGGTAAAGCATACTGTGAACTGCCAAAATCAAATTGAATAATCTAACGAAAGACGAAATATAAAAATGTTATACAAATCAGTTTACCTCAAGAAAATTCAGAGTCTATTGGTTAATTGGTGTGGGTAAATAGTATCACTTCACTTCTTCTCTTCCACAAGCAATCTGTTTCAATAAATTGTAATGTGCAGTTGAAACTTAACACAAAAGAAATAAGAGTGGGAGGCCGCCAAGCAGTGGTTAGGGTTATAAATGACAGTGAAGGAGAAGTTAGGTAGGCTTTATAAAATAAACAAGGGAAAGTGAATAATAGGATTCACATTTGTTTATTTTTAAGAAGTGTCAGAAACCGAACCTCAAGAAAAAATGGTTTCTTTGCTTTCATTAAATTTAAAAATATTTAATATAGGATTTATGAGACCAGTGCTTGCTCCAAATGGTTTCTTTGTATCTCTCTAAGAGACCACTTGTCCACAATACATGGTTCCTTTATATAAGAAACCGTATATATTCATCAACCCGTCTTATATTAATGGTTTCTTTTCTCATTTTTGTAGTAGTGCCACCCCGGATTATAGGTGTTGGAATATGGATCATAACGCTTTTGGAAACCTTGGCCTTGAAAACCGGCCGCCTTTGCCTCCTCACTAGCTTCTTCCCGCAGATGGGGACAGAAATCAGTTGGATGATCTGATGAACAAATACCACAAGCCTTCACGTGGTGTGTCTTCTCTTTAACTAGGTACTCCCTCATCATGGATGTCAAAGCTTGTACCTAGTTAGAAGAATTGGAACCCTCGGATACCACCCGACAAGGCCCTGACTTTCTAGTAAACTGCCTCGAACCTTCAGCTAGCTCATTTATCAAATCTTTAGCAACTTGTGCGGTTTTATTAATGATAGAGCCTCCACTCGCTGCATTTACCATTCTAGCATCTTCATCACATAGCCCATTGTAGAAGTAAAGTACTAGATCTTCATCAGAATAACCGTGATATGGACAACTAGCACATAACTTCCGAAATCTCGCCCAATACTCATAAAACGTTTCATTGTTATTTTGCTCGATGTTACTAATCTCCTTCTTCAACAAATAAGACATTGAAGTCGGAGAGTAGGCTCCGAGAAAAGATTTCTTTAAATCAGCCCATGTGGATATGCTGCCCGGTGGAAGGTAGTATAACCAGTCATTTGCTGCTCCTTTTAATGAGAACGGGAAGGCTTTGAGTTTCACCTTCTCTTCCGACACCCCACTAGGCTTCATGATGCTACAAACCACATGGAACTCCGAAAGATGCTTATTCGGATCCTCATCATTTAGCCCATAGAATGTAGGAAGTAAATGTATCAACCCCGATTTCAGCTCAAAGGTTTCCCCTTCTTCTTCTTGTGGGAATGTTATGCATAGGGGTTGCTGATCAAGGTTCGGAGCTGTAACCTCCTTTAATGTGCGTTGCTCAACTCTCGGAGGCAACTCTTCTTCTAGTTCAATAGCAAAAGGAAGCTCCTTGAAGTTTTCAAGCAATTCTCTTCTCAACCTGAAAAGAGTTAATTCCAAATCTGGATCGTACTGCAAGAGTTGTTGGTTAGCAGCACGAGTAACAACCATAAACCAAAAAACAAGCAATACAATCACTAATAAAATACGCTAAACACAAACTAGTACACCTTGCTCCCCGGCAACGGCGCCAAAATTTGGTGTGAAGTTGTCGTATACCCCTAACCAAATATAATTAACCTTCTTTCCTTAACAACTTGGTGTATAGCGGAAGTAAGGGTCGTATCCACAGGGAGCACAGTACAAGTCTATAAATAGCGGAATCAAACCCCTAGAGCCTTCTAGGAGTCACGTAACCAATGGGGGGTTTGATAAGGAATAAGGGCTATACTAAAAGCGATTAAACAAGAAATGTTGTAAGTTAAATCAATGAAAAAGGAACTTGGACTCGATTAGCATCCACTTTCAACCAAAGCATCGATCATGGAACTTATAAACGTTTATCCCCTTTTGGTCACCTATTGAGAAGTCTAAACTCCTGGCCTCCTAGATCGTGGTTAAACAAACACGATCAGCGTGGTTTGAACCCCCCCTCTACTATCACTCAACTCAAACAAATAGCATTTAAGTTCAAACCAATAGTAGCATTAGAACCGAGGCACAAAAGGATTGCTAATGATAATGAAGCATTAACATTCAAGCAATAAGTAAGATCTCTAAGCACTTGAAGCAAGATCAGCATTACAACAAACACCTAGTGTGCTACTAAGGAACTAAGAACACAAACAACCGATTATGTCCTTAACTCTAGCATTTGATCATTTACACAACTACACTAGTAGTACTCCTAGCAAGATTATGCAAAAATCAATGAAATAAGCTCAAGGAACCTTACAATAACCAAAGGAGATGAGAAGTACAAGAGTTCTCACATACAAGAGTTGAAAGCTTCACCTAACCGAATCCAAGAACAAGTTTACGCTAGAACTAGCATGATTTACACCAAAGATTACTAAGAGATGTTAGTGTTTTAAAACCCTAGGAATGGTAGCTAAACACTCTCTGGTCTACTTCCCTCTCTACAAAATAAAGACGAACTAAAAACATATGTCTCAAAACCATCCGTAGAAGGAAACATAAAAGAAAGGAAAGGTGGGCGGCAGTGCCTGGTCGCGACCCGCGATCAATGTCGCGACTCGCGAGCAGCAGGTCGCGACCAGCATCGCTCCTCGCGATGGCAAGCAGCCCCTCCTTTCAATCAAGTTTTAACATATAAGGGGAAGGCTTTGAAAGCCTAGCAGGATCTTCCTTGGTGGCTTGGCCGCTGCAAGGGCTCCATGCTCGGAGCTCGGAATCGGGACACTCGGAACTTGGCTTGGAAGATTCAAAGGGCTTCCGAAGGCTTCGAGATGACGTACCGCTGGGAGGTTGGATGACTTGATGCTTCGGAGAGTGATAGAAAGCTGCACGAACAAGACAAACACCAAACTTGGGACACGACTCTCTAGACCTCTTTAACACCAAATCAAACCAAAACCCGAACTCTAAACACAAACCGACACACAAAACCATACAAAAATCGCCTAAGATTGGCGAATAACTTTGACGCATCATGTATGGGCGTGCTACATAGTGCACGGATGTGTCAAAAGATGCGTGCCCAAGCACGATCAATAAATCTTCAGGAGCCCGACTCCGACAAATCCAATAAATTCGAACTTGACTCTTTGAATTTGGGACTCGCAATCAACGATCTCTATGGCCCATTACTAAAGATATCCATAAAACCTAAAAAATAGATTAAAAGGCAAACGCACAAGCTGTAAAGTGCAATAGATTGCAAATGATGTTCACTGTGTACAAGGGATCCTAAATACTCCAAAATCTATATGTAAATGAGACTAAAATTTAACTATATGTGAGATTAAAATGCACTTATCAGGCTATATCCATATATAGGTGACAAGGACCAAATGACACCACCCAATAGTGTCGGGCAACCACCGCCCAGTCGAGCTTGTAATAAATGAACTTCAGCAGAAAATTGGACAAAAGGCGCCTAATGGCATCAGCGGAAGCCGCAAGATCTGGCGGTTGGGTGAAGTTTGTTTTAAAATAGTATTTTGCGTCTGACATTATGCATCACCCACATTATTTTTCAAACCTCTTCTCTGTTCTCCCTGAACACCCCCACTTTCACTCAAACCATAACCTTCTCATCACCTTTCTCCTTCAAATCTCTCCCTCCTCCATAGTTACCCACCACATGAACCTTTTACCCTTCAAATTCGCCACCTTATACAACAAATCAACCCTTTCTCCATATTTTTCCTCTTTCAGAGAACCCCCATCTACCTTTGTTGACAAGGTTCAAAGTGCTAATTTTCTACATGGAGATTTGAAGGAGGTTTCTACAAGGTAAAAGCTCAAGAGCGAGGGAGCAAGAGGAATCTCCACCACCCCTTTTCGAGTTCAGGATACCCCAATGTTGAGCTTGTTTATGAAGAACCGAAGGTGCGTTTTTTTGTCCTTAAAGTTCATGACATTCAAGCTACTACATTTTTTTGAATTTGATTTCTTGAACAAACCTAGGCTTACTTTAGATATTAAAGATTTTTGCAACATTATTGGCATGGAGTCCTTTTAATTGTTCATGTAAATAGTTATAGAAGTTTGACTTATTAATTTACAAGAGTTTAGAGCCTAGAGCCTGTCCTATTTTTTATGTGTCATTTCGACTACTGATCCAATACCATTTCATGTCTCTTCTACAGTTTTCCAAGATACTTAAACTCTCCAATAGGGGGTAAATTGGCCATCCAGATAGGTAAAACCACAGAGTTGCATAGTATGTAATTACAAGAAGTGATGAGCCTTATTCTCTCCTGCATGCGCTTGGCCACACTAACCTACACTCTAATTTTCATAACAAATGGATTACATATATATCTAGGACCTTGTTCGGATGGGTTAAAAGGAACAAAGTTAGGTGGTTATTCAATGCACCTCCATCACCTTCCTTCACCGCCACCACCCACCCCTCCACACTTACCACTGTACCACCCACCCCATCATAATCACCACCTCAATCCATTTCCACCACCACCACAACCACCACTAGAAGCTACCACCACTACTAGAACCATCACTGCCACCCCCCAAGAAATCCTCACACATTGCAAACCACCATGCCCCCACCTATAATCCCACCCCACTCCCGAAATCCACTCTAACTCATCTAGTTGAAAACCTCATGATTTCTTCGTAAACTTTGCATCCAATGATTATTTAAATTCTAGGAGTCTCACAAAGAAGGTAGTATATGTAGACGCCCTTCAATTGCTGACTTCGCAACTGGCGCAACTCAATGAAGATCGACACGTTAAGGTCTTCCACCTCGACACCTCCTCCCATGATCATCAATGTCATGTCTGCCGTCGCACCCATCACATCATCTTATTGCGAGGTATGAAGAGTTTGACCGGACATTTGGGGCATGAATGTTTGTAAGGTCTGCCACATATCTTAATCAAAGCATATAAATGCTTTTCAGCAGTGACCACAAAACAACCCATACTCCAAGACATTCAATCATGGGCAGAAAGAACACCCAAACTTTTCTTATAGGAGTATCAATGTCCAAAACCCACCCCCACCACAAAACCAATCTCAAGTATTATTCTATCAAAACCCCCTGGTTTTCAGAGACCCTCATCATAAAATTTCCAACCTCCACAAACTTCCAACCCCCACCACAAATATAGCCACTCAAGAGCCCACCACCTCTTATTTGATGAAACTGATATTGAACATGCAAAAAAGTCATGAGGAGACACAGATATATACACAAAAACATATCAAACTCCTCGAAACACATATTGCTCAGCTAGCGAGAAATAATGCCCATTGACAACAGGGACAATTGCCTGGGCAACCATTTAGAGGGAGCAAGCAAAGGATGTTACACTTTGTAGAGACATTGCTTATGACACTCCTCCATTGCCCACTCAAGATGTTGCCCCCAGTAAGGGGAAAGAGGTGGTAGAGGAAGAGGGCGAGGAGAGTTTAATGTATGAGGTCGAACTAGTAAAGAAAAATTAAACAGGGAAGTAGAAGGAAAAGGTTTCTGAAATACCTTTCACAACAAGGCTACCTTTTCCTCACAGGATGCAGAAATCAAAGGTCGATCAGCAGTTTGGTAAGTTCTTGGCCATGGTCAAGAACCTTGAGGTAACAGTTCCTTTCACTGGACTATTTTCTGAATTTCATGTTTATGCCAAATTTCTGAAATATATGATTACTAAGAAGAAAGACTTTAGTAAGGTAGCGTGTGTGGCTCTGACTGTAGAGTGTAATTTTGTTTTACAGAAGAAAACCTTGCCTAAGTTGAAAGATCCTGGTAGCTAGTTTTTCCATCCCCTACTATGATGGTCCTATTTTTATTGATAAAGCTATGTGTGATTTAGGTGCTTCCGTCTCTGTTATGCCTTTATTTGGTTATAAGAAACTGAATATGGGAGCACTAAAACGCACAAAAATCACTTACAGATGGCCGATCGTTCAATAAAATATCCCCTAGGTGTTTTAGAGGATGTTCCAGCTAGGGTTGGGAAATTCTATATTCCTGTTGATTTTTATGTATTGCTAGTGCTATTATTGATGTCAAGTCAGAGTGTTGGTGATGATAAAGTTTCTTCTACACTAACCAATGCTGTTAAGGCACCTATGCTTGAACAATCTTGCTGCAAGGTTGATATTATAGATGAGATTATTTCATTTGCACTCCTGCAAATGCTTTGTACTAACCCTGTAGAGGTCGCATTGACTACGGAGGTCCTCCCAGGCATGGATGTCAAGGTCGATGCCTGTATTGTTGATTCAGAGGGACCTCGGGATGAAAAGGAATAAGGATTGATGGTTGTAGAGAAGGTGCGGTATCCCAATGCACATAAGGTGGCATCAACGTCTAGAGGTAAGAGTAAGACCCTTTTAGGAACAATCTTCACTACCCTTACCTAAGCCTCATTAAAACCTTAAAAATTCCTCTTGAGCTCGTGTTTACATTGTTTATTAGATTGATTTGGAGTCACTTTATCAAAATGAAAGGGTATGTCTCCTAATCTAATAGACTTGTTTAGAATGAGAGACATTTAACCTTCTTAAACACATGAGAGTGTGAGAGGGAAGAGACATTTGGTCAGGTGGGTGAGTGTTCGGGCACATCCTTTGTCTGTCACAAAATTGAGAGGAGTGACACCTTGGTGAGCACCTTTTTAATATAGGAAAAATTGCTTATAATAATGCAACCTTTTGACGATTCGCAAATAATAATGCAACCTTTCGATTATTCTGGAATAATGCAACCTTTATACCCCATTTATTTTCAATAGGACAAAACCGGATAAAATCAATTATAACCTGAATAATAGGTTTAGAGGGACACGTGTCGGCTAACAATTGGTTCTAATAAACAATTTTTTTTTAAAAAAAAAGGAAAAGGTAAAACAAAAAATATAACTAACCACCCCCCTAACCCGTGCCCCAATAATACTAAAATCCCCACCCCACCACCCCTAACCTCTCTCTCTCTCCTCTACCCACCCTCCCCCAGCCACTACCAACCCCTCCAACTCCCCGACTGCCGGCAGCCATCAATACCACCTCTTCCTCCTCTCTCCTTCTTCTATCCCCACCTTTAATTCATCCTCCCACCTCCACTTCGGCTTCCCCCAGTTGCAACATTTTGGGGGATTACTACACCAACTCACTCCTAGTCTCCTACCACTGAACTACTCCAGTTCTACTCCAAAGTAGTCCACCCAACTTCACCAACACGAAAAATGTTGACTTGCATTCCCACCGCTGTCGCTGTCGTCGCCGACACCACCACCACCACCACTTCTTCACTTTGTCTCCACCGCCGCCGCCGCCACCATTTCCACTCTCATCTTCCGGCCGCCCGACCACCCTGGCTTCCTCCTTCTTTATCTTCTTCCTCTTATTCCCTTCCTCTTCTCTCACTTTCTCTACCACCTCAATTGGATCAAATATCTTAATTCCTTCAAACAATTTAATATGTTTCTTCTATTGCGATTTTAATTCCAATTCTAATTCCGATTTCGATTTTAATTTCGACTCCTCAACAGAATTCAATGATTCTTATTTCGATTCAACGACGGTGGATGAAGGATCAACACCGCAAGTGGAGCGGAGCTGCTGAATGCTGAAGGTCGGGGGAGGGGTGGTTTAGGGAAAAGGAAACAGGAGGGGGAGTGGTTGTTGCGTCGACGGCAGTAGGTGGCCTGAGGTGTGTAGGTTGGTGGCCGTGGCCCGTGGGTTGGGGGTGGGTTGGGTTTAGTATAGATTTTTTAAAAGTTTATTTAATAATTAATTAAAATTAAAATTTTTTCTTAAAAAATTACCCATGGATCCGGTAATCGGTCATTTGTCTTACTTAAAATAAATGGGGTATAAAGGTTGCATTATTCCAGAATAATCGAAAGGTTGCATTATTATTTGTGAATCACCAAAAGGTTGCATTATTATAAGCAATTTTTCCTTTAATATATGTATGTCGTGTAGATGAGTTGAGTTGGACAATTTGCTTAATTGATTGGTAGTTGGATGGATTGGAATAGCTGAATTTGAATTTTTCCTACTCGAACTATTCTTAGTCTAGAAAATCTTTTGAGCTTTGATGTTTTATCTTAAGAGTGAGGCAATTTATTCCATGTTCATGTTTTATTTCTTGAGGAAAAGCAAAGGTTTAGCTTGGGAGAGTTTGATATTATGATTTTATATAGAGTTTTCTTCGTTTGTTTACGAGCTTAATCATGTGTAATTGGTGCTCTTAGGAGCTATTTTATGCTAACTTCTCTATATAGTTGTGGTTTTGGTTGTTGTGCGTTGAATTCTAGATTTTAGGGAGTTTTCGCCCTATTTTGTGTTATATCGAGGCAACCACAGTTATAAGAGTTGTTTACGAGGCATTTGCGATGAGTTAGGAGGTCCCCAAGCTCTTGGACGTAAGGAGTTGAGCTCGTAAGGCAAGGAAAGAAGGAAATAACCCATGGCCAGAAGCCATTGGGAAGTCTGGCCCGATCGCGCCACATATAACGTCTTTTGGTTGTTTGGAGATCAGATCGAGTGGTCTTTGGCCTGATCGGGCCAAATTACAGGCTCCAAGAAATTTTCCCCTGGCCCAATCTGATCGGGCGAGGAGCATTATGATGTTGCTTTGCTGTACGCTGTGAGAAAAAACAAAGCTGAGATTTTGGCTCAACCAGACCCGATTGGGCGGGCGACCTGACCTGATCGGGCGGGCAGTTTAATGCCGCTGCTGTTGAATCCTAGTGAAAGAAAGGTGATGATCCGCCCGATTGGGCAGGCGACACGGAGTGCGGAAGTTCTATCTTTTGCCGACCTATTTTAATCGCTTTTTAAGGTTATTATAAATAGTTAGCTTCTTTTATTTTGTCACACACTTTTTTTTCAATCCTTCATTAGTTTAGTTTTAGAGCTTTTAAGAGTTAAACACTTTAGTATACAGAGGTGATCGAACCTTGGATTATTTTAATAAAAGCAATTGCTTTCCGTCAATTGGTATTGTGTATCCCTTATCTCTTTATTTATCTTTGATTATTTTGGTTGCTTATTAATTCGTTATGATGCAAAATTTAGGTTTTTATATTAGATTTGTTATTGTTAATTCAATTATGAGTGAGTAGTCGTCTTTCTAGGATTTTAGGGATGGAAGCTATGTTTATATCATGATTCCTAATTGAATTGCTATTAGTTTTGGGTTGTGATTAGGAAAATTTTAGTGTGATTTGTTCTTAAATCCGTGGTTTATGTTAGTGGCCGATTTCATTAATTACGTCTAGCAACATGAGTATGCCGACCATAGGTTTACTTTTAGAGGGCTTAGAACACACTATCATTTCAGGTTATATGAGCGATCGTACCACAGATGTTGAATTAGGAGCGTTATGATACCTATGACCGACCATAGGCTTAGTATTGGTTCTAATTATTCAACTCTAGACCTAGGTATTGTTAGTTATTCAACCCTTTTGATTGGTATAAGCATTATGGACCCAACTAATGCCCTAGTCTTTTAATTTAATCTCTAGTTAAATCTATTTTTAATATTACTTTCATTTGTTTAATTAGTAGTTCAGCTTCTTTTCGTGATTTCGTGTGAAGTAGCTTTTTATTTAAATATTGACTTTGAAAATCTCTCCCTGTGGATTCGACCTGTACTTGCAAAGCTATGCAAACAACAGACATCGTGCACTTGTAGTATTACATTTAAAACACATCCAAACCATCCTAGATCTAATAGGAAAAAAAGGGAGATGGCGAAAAGATCAAGAGTATGAGCTTCACAGGCGACAACGACAATGATCTTGGGCGCTGGGTTGCAAATTGGTGGTTGAGGAGTCTCCATCACTTCTTTTTCCATTCTTTCACCGATGGCAACATTCTAACTCTGAGAGGGAGACTTGTCTGAGAGAGAGAAAGAGAGAGAAAAGGAGAGGAGAGGAGAGAAAGAAGATGAAGATGTTGGTGGTGATGGCGGTGGTTTTACACAGAGAAGGCTGAGAGAAAGGGAGGAGAGGAAGCAGGTGAAGACGTTAATAGGTGAGAGAGAAATGAATGGGGGTTAGGTTAATTTGGTGTGAGTAGTAACTTTAATGACTTGTTAACAAGAAATCATTACATTTTAATAAGTGATGTTATTAATATTTCGTAAGGGTATAATAGTCATTTAACAAGGCAAATTTTACTACATTAGGAAAGAAAAAAATTATTGCAAGTTTTAAAAAATCTCCATTTATGGATATAACCTTTCGTATACGGAGGTCGTACTAAGTTATTTTTACTTATATCTCGAAGGAGAATTTACTTTTTTTTTTGACAAATTATTGATGAGAAAGCAAAATTCTTAACCATCAAATTTAGTCTTCTATGAAGGAAGATGAAAACAATAAAGCAGGAAGAATAAATGGTGTTTACGTCCAAAATGGAAGGTAAATCCATCCCTATAACAGTGAAAACCAGTTCAAACAAAACAAGAGCGAAAAAAGGGCCCAATGACACGCACCACTAGCGTGGCTGATGACATGTGAAGGATTCCCTAAAATCTTTTTCGCAATTTTTGCAAAATTCAACCTTTGGTACCAATATGCTCATATTGGGCCGTAATATATTGGTGATCTACAATCCAATCACTACTAGATATATTATCTTTAACGACAATTTATTAACGATGAAATGAAATTTTCGTCGTAAAAGAGGTTTAATAACGATAATAAAGTTTATTGGTCGTTATATATGCAACTCTAAAATATTAATGATTTTTAATTCCTAAGCGGTTCTAAATTTTGAGATACTAAAGGAAATTGGTTTTGGAAAATAAACGTCGTTATTAAACTTCATCCCTCCCAAATCTCAATTAGGCGGTTCTTTGAATTTCCATGAAAAATTCTGAAAACCGAAGGATAGAGAGAGTAAGATTTGGGAATCAAACTGAATCTTTTTGTTAGCATCTGTTTCTCCCATCTTTAGCTTTCATCTTTTCACCCGCTGTATTTGACTCACTGTTTCTTCCAATTGAATCAAGCACTTCGAGTTCTTTGAGAAGCAATTCAATAAGGGCGATTCGTTTCTTGTTACTGAATCAAGCAATTCAATAGGGGCGATTCGTTTTTTGTTAGTGAATCAAGCAATTCGGATTTGAAGATTGGGAAGCAGCATAAATTCGGTATGTTTTGTTAATTTTTGTTAACGTATTTCAGTGTAATCAACTTCGTTCTCTGAATTTCAATGAAAAATTCTGAAAAATCTATAGATAGAGAGAAAAAGATTTCTTCAATCTTTAGCTTTCTTCTTCTCGCGTTTCACTGATTGTATTTGACTCTCTGTTTCTTCCGATTGAATCAAGCAATTCGAGCTCTTTGAGAAGCAATTCATTAAGTGCGACCCGTTTCTTCTGACTGAATCAAGCAATTGGGATTTTGAAGATTTGGAAGCAGCATAAATTCGGTATGTTTATGTATTTCAGTGCTATACAAATCAATAAAAGTGGAGCAATTTGGATTTTGTGTTTATGTTTCCTTAATTTGTGTTTACTGTCTGTGTTTATGTATTTCAGTGTTATACAAATCATTTGGATTTTGAAGATTTAGAATTTTAAACATATCAATTTAGTTCATGTCCAATTCTTTGCTTTATCAGAATCGAGTGGGTTACAATTGTTTGGCAATAAATTTAAATGATTATGTCGAATTGTAATACAAATTGATTTGTTTAATATTGCAAAATTCGGTTCAATTGATAGTATGAATTTCTATTTATAAGCTCCCTGTTCTATCTTTCCACTAGAGTAGATTTCAAGGCCAAGTATGTAGTCCTTTAAATTTATTGTTGAGTTTTTGACCAAAGGGCAAACAACCTGGAAAGGTATCGGTTGATTCCAACTATTTGGATCCACGACGAAGTACAGAAGAGAACGAAACTAAGAGCTCTCTGTAATTTCACATGGTAAATGAGTGCATTTGAATATTGAGTTTGATTCAGATGGAGAAGGAAATCATAGAAAAGTTAAATATTGAGTTTCATTCTTGGGGGAAACCAGTTGGTCATGTTTGCGTACTGCTTCAAACTCACTTCCAACTAACTAGTAGCTCTTGCTTTCACCATTGAGCTACAAAAATTTTCATGCTAAGGTTTATAACAAAACATACTTTAAAATTTGGGTAGACACTTGTCTGCCACTATAGATCCACCCCGGGACTCACACTAAAATTTGGCAAGTAACAAACCAGGTGTGCAGCAATGAAGTTGTTGACAGTATGATATTAAGGAAAGAAGTACATCTCTTGCCAGCCAGAGATTTCATAGGGAGACCCAAAGCATATAACTTAATAACTATGTCCAAATTGTAAAAAACACCCACCAACCAAAGAGCTCTCACCAACAGCAGCAATTTATGCGCAAAAATAGAAACAACATAGAGTAAAGGGAAAAGAGGGGCACCAAGCAATAGCGTGGCATGGGCCATATGGCTAATGCCATAATGGCTTCGTCAGAGAAAAGGGGATCTTATATACCAAATTTAACAGCAACATATTAGCATACCTTGAGACCTGCAGAGAAAATGTAGAAGAAGGGTCAGCAATGTCTTCGACCACCAAAAAGAAGTATATCAGTATATGACAAGCAGCCTTCAGCATGAACAGAAAACATAAACAAAACTATCTCAAAATTAAAGACAAAGTCATTCATATGTATCGTAGAAAATAGAAATGCTTTAAATTAATGAAAATCACAGTAATTATTGGACTTTGGCTTCAACACACACACACGGGGATTGAGCGGACTTCCTTACAACAAGCACACGACATTTTATTACAATAGAAGTAGTTTTGCATGAATGCATCCTTTACAGAATTTAGAGATAGAAGGGTTAGGGAGTCAGATCTCTCGTGTAAGTTAGCATACAAACAATTTTAAATATTGAACCATCCAGGATCATTACATCATATTTCAAGATATAATAGCATAAAATTTTAAAAAAATTATTTTAATATCTTGTCTTTGAGAATCAAACTTTTCACAGAACTGTAAAAGATTAAAACAAAACCCTCAGGTCACAAAACCAATAGCACAGCATCTAGATCAAGGACCATGATTAGACTCCAATAAAGCAATTAAAAGCTGCAGCAGCAAGCTGAGTGATAAATGCATCTAGTAAAAACGGGAACAGGACTTACCCCTCTCCATCTTGACCACGAGACTTATAGCGTCCATCACGATTAGCAACTTGGGGGCTGCCTCTAGGGCGAAGCATCCTCTTGCGCTGCTGCACTCCATAACTAAAGGCATCTCTTTCTCTGTCCGTACCCCCATTAACATCAGCACCTCCTTCATCCAACTCTTTATCATATCCCTTACTGCGTTTCTCGGGCCTTTCACCTTCTAAATCACCATCTCGCTCTCTCCTCCTTTCTTTAGCTTCTCTTTCCATGTTTCTCCAAGATTCAGTTGGTTTCTTCTGTTCTAAAGCAAAATTTTCCTGTACAGATGTTTTATCTGCTACCTCTTTCTCCACACCATTTCGACTCTCCCTCTCAACGTGATCTTTTGGTCTTTCCTTCTCTTTCAGGATATCTTTTCTCTCTCTTCCCCACTACTCAGGTTCCCTTTCTTCTTTCATTACTTGCTTAAAATTATTATTACTACTACTACCACCAACTTGTATATTACTTCTATAATCACTCCTATCCTTGTCACAATCTGGCCAATCATGGTGCTTTCCTTCTTTCCGCTTCCTCTCCTTGTCCTTGTACTTGTCCTCACCTTTAAGATCAACTCTATTCTCTCCAACAACCTCATTTGTTTCCGCACGAAGAAAATCCACAGAACTGACAGGACCATCATATTTGGGACGCAGTTGAGAAGAATTCATCCAAAAGTTCGACATTCCACGGGCACCAGGAACATCAGGATGTTTCTTCCCTCTGTGTTGGTCTTTCCAATTAGGATGACTTCCTGCCACTCCATGTGCATCCTTTTCCAATTTTACTTCGCTCTTGGAATCATTACGACCCTCTCTCTCGTACTTCACTTCTTTACTCCCCTCCACCCTGCTCTCCTTCTCAGCCTTGACAATCTGATGCTGCACCTCCCTAGCCTCAACTTTCATATCTCTATTACTCTCCACACCCTTATTTTCTCTAACATCCTTAGGATCCGGCGATTCTGCCCTATTCTCAGGACCCACATTAGGATGGCTACAATGAGGAGAATCATTCATAGAAGACGACATTTTCAAGGGCGGATTAAAGCCAAAAATAATCAAATTACAGCAAATAAATTAATATAGTTGATTTGTGTTTTTTTGGGATTTGTTTATCATCAAATTAATGTATGGTTGCAAGAAGAAAAAAGATGGAAAGACACTACATCGCATAAAAGTATCACTCTTTTAAGAAAATATATACTTTATAGACCATAACTAGCTTTTTAGTACTGTTTCTAGTGATATGAAGTATAGGTAACTTAAGTTTTTTTTTTTAAGGGAAATAGGTAGCTTTATGGCATAACTAGTTAACGGGAAGCTAGTTAATGGCTTGGCAAATGTCCCAATGAGTTGTGTTTTTTGAGTTGTTGCCTGTGAATGTTTATTTTTCACATGCCGTTGAATATTGTTCTGATGGATTAAATTTGATCATTGGATTGTATAATTAACATCATGCTTGTGTTTTTTTTATTGGCTTGTAATATGTATGCTTTAGTGGGCATTGTTTAGAATCCAAGAATCAATGAATTTGGACTTTTTTAGGTGGCTAATATTACCTTCATTATTTTCATCTATTAATAGCTTCATTTTTTTTGTTATTTTCTTAATTTCCTTTTCTTGTCAGTAATATACACGATGCGTTTGAATAAGGATTGGATGGGTCTAAATCTTAGTGATGTTGCATATAAAGAGGGTGTTCAGACCTTTTTGAACTACGCTTTTGATAGATTGGGGACTAGCACTATTCGATGTCCATGTAAGAAGTGTCTTAATGTTGATTTCAAAAGCCGCGATGATGTACAAGGCCATCTAGAAGCCTATGGAATAATACAAAGATATACATTCTGGTATCATCATGGTGAGAGGTTGGATGAACTATTGGAAGTGGATGATGAGGACGATGAAGAAGAGTATGAAAATTCACATGGGATGCATCACATTTTGAGGGATTTGTATCCAGATATTAATGAAGTAGATGGTAATCATGAGGAGGAGCCAAATGACGAAACCAAGAAATTCTATAAGTTGATTGAGGATGCTCAAAATCCAGTATACGAGGGATGTAAATCCTCGAGAATGTCGGCATTGGTGAAACTTCTCCATATGAAGACTCTTGGACGCTGGAGTAACGAGTCCTTTACCATGTGTTAGAATTCTTAAAGAAGGACCTCCTCCCCACGGGATCCGAGCTACCAGATTCGTACTATGAGGCAAAAAAGATCATGAAAAACCTCGGTCTCTCTTATAAAAAAAATGATGCATGTGTTAATGATTGCATGTTATTTTGGAAAGAGTACCAGAATTCAGATGTTTGCAAGATATGTGGTGCATCTAGGTGGAAGATTGATAAGCACAGTGGAGAAGACAAGTGCAAGATCAATGGTAATAAGATACCACATAAGACATTACGTTACTTCCCGTTAAAGCCAAGGTTGCAAATGTTATATATGTGCTCGAAGACGTCGTCTTTAATGACATGGCATCATCATAACAAGAGGAAAGATGGTGATAATTTAATGACACATCCATCACATGGTGAAGCTTGGCAGTTATTTGATAAGGCACTTTCTAATTTTGCTGCGGACCCTCGAAATATAAGACTAGGTCTTTCTAGTGACGGTTTTCAACCATTTGCAAATTTTGCGAAAACATCACATAGTATATGGCCTGTCGTGCTTGTTCCTTACAATCTACCACCCGAACTCTGCATGAAACAATCAAATTTGATTCTTTCAATGCTAATTCATGGGCCTAAGAGTCCTGGGAATGCTATTGATGTTTACTTGCAACCTCTTGTAGAGGAGTTGACAGAGTTATGGGAAGATGGTGTTACAACCTTTGATGCAACAACTAAAAGTCATTTTCAGTTACGTGCTGCCTTGTTCTGGACGATCAATGATTTCCCGGCATATGCAATGTTATCAGGGTGGAGTACTAAAGGGAAATTAGCTTGCCCTTCTTGTCTTAAAGGTACACGTTCTAGGTGGCTACGTAAAAGTGGGAAGTACTGCTATATGGGTCATCGACGCTACTTATCTCGCAAACATAAATGGCGTAAACAAAAGCATTTGTTTAATGGGGAAAATGAGCATGATTTACCTCCAGATCCTTATTCCATTGACAACATTCTTGAACAACTTTAGGACCTTGAAAACATTACGTTGTCTAATGATCCAATTCATAAAGTCAACATAGATCACGAGGAGAGGGGAGATAATTGGAACAAGAAGAGTATTTTCTTTAAACTTCCTTATTGGAAAACCCTTCTTTTGCACCACAATTTGGATGTAATGCACATTGAGAAGAATATATGTGATATCATTCTCGGAACAATCATGAATATCCAAAACAAAACCAAAGACAATATAAAAGCACGTCAAGACTTAGAAGATATGGGGGTTAGATCTGACTTGCACTTAGTTACAAATGGGGACAAGTTGAAAATGCCTCGTGCACCTTATACTCTGTCGATTGATGGGAAGCGATCATTGTGTCGTTTCTTGAAAGAACTTAGAATCCCAGATGGCTTTTCATCAAATATATCTTCTTGTGTGAATATGAAAGAGACAAAGCTTTCAGGTCTAAAGAGTCATAATTGCCATGTGATACTCGAACATTTGCTTCCATTAGCAATACGTGGCCTTCTCCCTCCGGAAGTTTATGAAGCACTTATTGAGCTATCTTTGTTCTTTAAAACATTATGTGCCAAAGAAGTGAGTTTAGATGATTTGGATAGTATAGATGCTCAAATTCCAATTACGCTTTGTAAATTGGAGAAGATTTTTCCTCCTTCCTTCTTTGTTTGCATGACTCATTTGCCTATTCATCTGGCTCATGAAGCTAAAATTGGAGGCCCTGTCCAATTTAGATGGATGTATCCTTTCGAGTAGTTCATGTATAAGATGAAATCCTATATTCGAAATAAAGCTCATCTAGAAGCCTCAATTGCCGAGGGTTATTTAGCAGACGAGTGTATGACTCTTTGTTCGAGATACTTGGATGGTATAGACACGAAGTTTAATCGTCTAGAGAGAAACTATGAAAATTCTAGAGATAAGGGAAGTGCGTTAGACATATTTTGTCATCCTGGTCGGCACTTGGGAGCAGAAAAGGTTATTAAAGTATCAAAGTATGAGTTGGATCTAGCTCACACTTATATATTGAAGAATTGCGAAGAAGTTCAACCTTTTCTCAAGTAAGATGTTTTTCTTTTCGTAACGTTTTGTGTAACCACTAACCAAGCGTTATGTATTGTTTCTAAAATTTATACATGACTTGTAGGGAATTTACCAAAATTCAAGAATCAATGAATATCGAAGTCTCAGAGGAGGAATGGAGTAAAAACTTTAGCATATGGTTCAAATATACGGTAAGCAAATACTTTTGGTCAGATAATGATATGCATACATGAAGAAGTTTATTTCTACTAAGTTGTGTTCTTTTTTTTAGAAGGTTGCTCATATGTACAAGTTTGATAAGAGCAAGAAAGTGGAAGGTCTCTTGTCCTTATCTCGTGGTCCAACGCAATATGTCACCTCTTTTAAAGGTTACATCGTAAATGGGTATAGGTTTCATACTGAAGAACGCGAAAGGACACTGAAAACCCAAAACAGTGGGATTGTTGTACTTGGTAATATCGGAGACAAAGAAGATAACATCGATTATTATGGGGTTGTGAATAAGATGATAGAACTGCAATATCTTAATGGGAACCGGGTTGTACTATTTCGTTGTAAATGGTGGGATGTATTTGATAAAGTAAAGGGGCTTAAAATCGACATATATGGCTTTGTTAGTGTTAACTGCAAAAGGGAGTTAAACATTAATGAGCCATTTGTTTTGGCTAGTCAAGTAAAACAAGTGTTCTATGCTGTTGATATGGTTAACAAAGGATGGCATGCTGTGGTCATCGCTCATTCAAATCAAAATGACGGTGAAATGGATTGTGATAAGGCTTCAAATAGTGATCATGTAGACATGATGGAAGTGGATGGTGTAGACGACAACACATTCGGCAAAAGGAGAAGACAAGGATAATTGTTGCCTATTCATTTCATGTTTAGCTTATGTTTTGATTAGTATAATCTTGTGTTATGTTTTATTACGAGACATTTATTTAAAAGTAATAGATTTTTGGTAATACGAGAGTTAAAATTATGGCTTAGCATATGGTCATACTGCTATATATTTTCACTCCGTTACAGCTTACCTTATATATCTAATTGTACATGTTCATATTGTCATCTAATGTTTTAACTACTTAGATTAGCATATCATATTTTTGCTTTAAATTTGTTGTGATGTAACTTTTTAAATGTGCAGAAAGATGGTTCATTATAACGAGTCAGGGAAGAGAGTTCGTGCACCCAAAACTAACTACATAGCACCTGGTATGTTGATGAGGGGACGAGGGAAACCCCTAGCTCAACTGTATTCCTCCAAAGGTCAGCGTACAATGAATCCTTCTGAAAGTGCAAGTAAGTTTAGCGAAAATGTTGGTAAGGCTAGTAATTCAAGTAAGTTTAGGAAAGATTCTAGTTCTCATAAGTGTGTAGCTAGTAATTCGAGTGGTAAGGCTAGAGCTGTCTTCAATCCTAAATCTTGTCCATTACCTAGTATTGAGGATAGTAATGGTTTTAGATATAATCGTCGACTTTCTCATACCATGCCAATCAATGAGGGACTTAGTGATGATGATGATAACATCATTCATCATGTTCATGATGATCCTCAAGACGAATTGTTTGCTAATGATGATCACACTAACTACTATGGTGATTATTCGGGTGATGAGCGCAACGAGCATTCTAGTGATGAAAGGAATGAGTATTATAGTGATGATGACCAAAATCACTTCTACGGTGAGGATCAAAATGAGTTGAATGGTGGTGATCAAAATGAAAATGATGAAGCTTCTCAAGCTGAAGAAACTTTAGGTAATGATGATAAATACTTTTCCTCACTACAATTATGATTTACGTATTTAATTTTTGTTTCAACACTATAATATTTTTACTAATGGTTTATTTGTGTTTCATAAAAGCTAATCCTCCTAAAAAGATGAAAATGGGTAATGAAAAGCCTCGTGGTAGAAACAAATGTAAAGAAATTGCTACATTGAAGCCGGGAGAGAAACTTGGAGTAAAATTCTTCAACAACCGTGTTGTTGGGCATAATGCAAAACTCTTTACACGTCATTTGGGAATTATAGTACGAGATACAAATATATGCCCAATAAGAGTGCATAAATGGGCTGATATTGAAGAAAGAGAGTTAGAACACATGTGGGCAGCAGTAACGGTATAAACTAAATCTCTTGTTTATGCTTATATTTAACTATTTTGCTAGCTTAGTTATGTATATGCTCTTGTTGTAGGCTTCATTTACACATGAAAATATGGAATCATATCGTTATCATGTTCTTAAGCATATGAAAGAGTTATGGAGAAAGTGGAGGTCAGATTTACTAAGGTATAACATCACAAGACCAAAAATTACCTTGCGGGCGGCAATGCATATCGAGCCTCCTAGCGGACTTCTGAAGGAGGATTGGAAGTGGTTGATAAGCGAGGTCTACTCCACCGAAAAATTTCAGGTAAAGTAGCTTTCTCAACCCCCACCCCCTGATGCAACCCCCATCCCCTGCTGCCACCCCGACCCCCTGCTGGGACCCCCTGATGCAACACTGTGATGATGCATCATGATTAAGTTGAGCTGGTAGATTCCGTGTGCTATTGTATCTGAGGTTCTGAAGATATATTTTTGTGCTTTAATCTGATGCTTGGATACTTAATAATAGTGGATGCCCTATTGATCAACGCTAGTTTTTTTTTAATCAAAATAAATGGACGTTGTCCATGCAAGAATTCTTCAGTGCCATTATCGCAAAAGACTATACAGGGTTTTAAATCTGGGTTTTTATAACAATCTTGGGCAGGGGACTAATCTTCTCAGTTCTTGCTTCAGTTCACAGATTCTCTACTTTTCAATGGTCTTGTTTCTGCTGAGAGGGAGTTTCTTTAACTTTTGAGGATTCCAACTACTAAGACATCCTAAATTCTGGAATAGAGTAACCTAACCATCCTGCCACTAGCCTTGTTAGGTCAAGTTACAGGGTTCTTCATATATAAACTTATGTTATTTCTTCTTTAGCAACCGCAGAAAGCTTTTAAGTAAGCAATCTCCCTACAGAAACTTCTATTTGTAAGTCAAAAGTCCCCGAAAATGATATTCAAGTTTGCAGCATGGCTTCCGTTATGATCACTTTCGGTAACAACTTAGAAAACTCAGAGGTTAAATCAATCAGCTTTACTGAAGTCTAGGTTATATCGCTGGAGAGGCCTATACAGATTATATGTTTGTAAGAAGAAATGCTTTTATCAAGTACAATAAGAAATAGCTCTTTTAACAGTCTATAAACAAATTAATATTGGATGCCTTAATTAACAAACACGACGAAGGCCATTTCACTAACATGAGGCTATTTCTTATTGTGTTGCTAGAAAGAAGCAGTGATCGGTTTTCATAATCTTAGGAGGTTAGTTACAATCTGATGCTTGGATACTTAATAATTAGAACTACTTAAAGTTTTAGAACAAGTTCACAAGGAAGCCTTAATTAAGAAGTCTAGTCCTTGAATCGACATCGGTGCTCAATCCTTGACCCAGTGTCTAGGTGTCCAAGAAACCCAAGGAACAAATGACTTAATAGCCTTTACAGATATCATAAGGTTTGTTGTTCGGAAATTGTTAATAGATTAGGATACATCTTGAATTGCTACATTACACATTTCTTCTCTATGATGACAGCTGCTAATCACTCAGCCCCACCCCGGCATAAAGGAACCACCCAACAGCTTTAACTCGGTAGTTGCAGCATAAAACAATTTACATAAGACTTGATCGTCTGAACTTTAACATGAGGGATAGTAACATAAAAATTGTAAGTAACTAACCTCCTAAGATTGTAACTAGTATGTAAGATTAAAGCCGACAAAGATGTCAGTTGGTTCATTCAAGTGTTCGATGGCTATTTTGAATAATCGAAGTGAAAATTCAACTGTTATTTAGGAAATGGAGTTTGATATGAATGAGCAAGAACCATATAGCACTTTAGTAACTCAGATACTTAGAATTTGTAAAAATACAATTAGCCATGACATGATGAACTGTGCACATTCTATTAGACATTTCTTACCTAGAAGGCTAGAAAAGAAAATGGGGAACAGTTGCCAAGGTCATTTGGAATTGGGTACTTCCAGCTCAGATCATTTGTTCCAGGGACAACATCTGTAGAACACCTCAAATTGTTCAACTGTTTATTCTTGGTTGCTTTCTGCGTTTAATTGATTAGATCTCCTGCATTTAATTTATATTTTGATTTTCTGGAAATAGTTACAGAAGGAAAAAAAATCATGTTATCTCAATAGCAATCTTAACATCCCGAAAGTTATTTTTTTCCTCACTGCCATTCAAGAGTCGTTGATCTAGTCGTTTCTCTTCTATTAGCATATGCCTGTTCTCAAATGCTCTTATGTGGTTCTTGGTTCTTAGGAAAAAAGTGCAAAGAACTCTCAAAACAGAGCCAAGTATGCAAAGGAGCTACTACACAGGACTGGGAGTAAACCTTATAGGCAAGTTATATGGGAGGATCTTGTAAGTTTTTGGCCTTATAAATTTCTGTTACTTTAACATACGCATTATTGACTCCCAATATTGATTTTTTCACCTTTTAATTTGAAGGGAGGTAAAGATGGAAAGAAGCCGAGTTTTCTGGAAATTTTTCGACAAACTCACAAGAAAGATGATAAGTTGGTTAATGACTCGATATCCAAAAAATATGTATGAAAATTTTGTGGTTCCGTCATTTGTGTTGAAAACATATTATATCATTATATTAATATTTATACATTGCTTGTAGGATGAGATTAAGGCAACTATTGAGAACGAGCCATCTCTTTCCCATTTTGAGGTACTTTAGCATTTACAATTGCGTGGTGCCGTGCATTTTTGTTCAATGATGTTTTCATATTTTTTTCCCACTATGTGACTAAGTAGCACGGAAAGTATTTAACTCAAAATCTCGAGATCAAGTGGTTGGCTTAGGTGGAGGGATAACACAGAAAGAAGTCAGTGGATCAAAACCAGCTAGATTGGAACTCGAAGTTGAATTAAGTGCTACAAGAAAAGAGAATTTTGTACTCAACAATCGCATTGAGACGGTTGAAGCTGAAAATCAACAACTCCATGGTCGACTCGGATCTGTAGAGGCTCAGATGAAAATGTTTCAAGAGACCTTATCGTTAATACAACACTCCAATAAAAATGCACAAAATCAACCAGACTCAATAGGTTAGTTCTGACTAAGATAATATATAGATCCTCTTTAAAGTTTTCCCCCATTTGCTGTATGTCTGAAGGTGTTTCGTGATCATGTAATGTGGTTTCCCTGTTCTGTGAGTAAATATTACTTATGTTGATAAGTGAGCATGAAGTATGCAAAGGGGTCAGTAGTTCAAATATTACAGGGGTGCTGTTCTGATGGTGAAGATTTTACTGTTCAGTTTGTCCTTTTTGTTTAGTGATCCGGTGAGAGGTGAAAAGGGTCAGTAGTTCAATAATTACTTCATATTTTGCTTTGTTCTAGAGGAGACTCACTATGTATCCTGTACAGAATAGGGATGTTTTGCATAATGGATCAATGCAATTGGTAAACTAGTGAAATTTGAATTTGAGAACAGCAGATGCAAAATAGAAAGCATAGGCAAAGAGACAGATGAAGCTACATAAATACACAAAGCAATAACAGGTTGAGGTGATAGAGTAAACGTGGTGCAGATTCTGAATATGCCATTCCAACTTAACCAAAGTCTGTCAGCCACATTTGGCAGAACAAACATAGCAAAGATGCCTACCCTATTATTTATAATAGTACTTCACTTTGCACCAAAATAAAAGAAAATAAATAGTATGTTACCTCAGGGAAAAACGGTCTTCGGACGTTAGATAAGAAAAATATTTTAAGGGATTGATGATCTCAGGAGTAGTAAGTAATTGCACCTTCACAAAACAACTACCTAAATTATAGGTTAGGACGTCAATATGATTGTTAGAAATACCAGTAAAATCGTCTATATTATTGCATTTTACCCATTCTTCAAGTCTATAAAAAAATTATTCTTCCCGTCCCAATATAAATGCTCCGTTCTTCTATATAGAATGTGCCAAATTAATAACTATATTTGATAAATATTTTTTCTCCACTTTTTATTTATTTAGTGTCATTAGATTTCTCTTTGCCTAGATTACCTTCTTTTTGTCTTCTGTGTCCTGTTCTTTTTCTTCTCTATTGGGTAGGGAGGGTGGAGATAATAAAGGCACTTGATAAAACTAATGAACAACATAACAATAGGTGTAATGGTTGGTTTCTTTTTTGTGAAAATATTATTAACTTAGTTTTACCTGTTGAGTAAGTTATTGATTTTTATATATGTTGTTTTATGTGACAGATCTTTAATTTAAGGGAGTGGAGTCAATTTGGAAAGCTCTTCGGTGACGCCACAAGATATTCAACACAATGAGCTTACAATTTCATCTTTTATGTATTTTTTTTCTTTTTGAATATTCTTAGATATATAAAAAACAATAGTTTCCAGATTCGCATTTTGTTACTTTTGGTTGGATGAAAACATGTTGTACGATTATTCTTTGGTTTTTTTTAATGGAAGTTTAATTTGCTTTTTATATTTGTGTAATTATGTTTTGACTATGTTGTCTGTGACTAAATTTGTTAAAAATAAATTTGGTATAAAACATAGCTATTTATAACGACGAACAAAGTTTGTCGTTGTTAGAGATATTTTATATTATATAGAGCATTTACGACGAATTTTTTTCGTCGTTGTTGGAGCCATTTTATAGTTGGTGTGAAGAACGTCTACGATGAAATTTTTGGTCGTTGTTGCCTTTGGTCTGTCGTTATTATTGTAACGACGAACATCATATTCGTCGTGCAAAATTAGACGACGAACATCATATTCGTCGTGCAAAATTAGACGACAAACAAGTTGATTTTGTCGTTAATGCCAATAACCACGGGACTAGTAACGACGGTCGCAACGACGAAACGTGTTCGTCGTTAATTACCTTTTACGACGAATTCTTACCCTTTTAAAGACGAATTTGTTCGTCGTTAAAGATGTTAATTCTAGTAGTGAATGTAAACTCTCCTAATTACATAATTAACTACTTAAATATATTTCAAACTTAAATTCTTAATTTTACTTTAAAAATTTATTAATAAAATTTGAAAAAAGAAAAAAAATCCCCCCTCTCCACCGCATGCTAGCAGCCACCACCTAGCCCCCCGCCACCATCGTCCAACCTCCCTCCTCCTCTGAAACGAGCTCCTCCCTTCCCCCACCTCCTAGACCACCGCCATCCCCCGAAACCGCTCCTCCCTTTCCCCCACCCCGAAACCACCCTCTCCCTCCCCCTCTCTTGCTTGTAAGCAACCGCAATTTCTCCTCCTTACTCGCCATTCTCTTTTTCTTTTTTTTCACCTCTGGCTGCATTTTTGGTTGCTTAATGGTGAGGCAAGGGGAGGGGGTGATTTCGGGGTGAGGGATGGGAGGGGGTGGTTTGAGGGAGGAGGACGGCAGGGGAGGGGTGGTTTAAGGGGTTGGGGTGTTTTGGTGGAGGGGTGCAACAACCTGGATTCCCCGACCTGCTTTAGCCACAACGGAAAAACATCGATCAAGATAATACAGACTATTACCATCATACTAATCGAACTAAACCAGAGTGTATGGAATCAAATACCCAACTCTAATCAAATTAAATTACTTGTATTATTAAAGGAAATAACTTTATAACACTAGTTTGAGATAATTCATTATTATAGTCGAACGTCCTTACCTCAACGCACACAATTAAATCATAAGATATCCTTTAGCTCTTCATAACTTTCGAACCTTAACCAAGGACCTTCATGTCTTTAACTTTTAACCTATCAAGACTCTACCACTAACCAAGTGATAAGGCCAAAAAATGATAAAACAAACATTTGACGCACACATGAACAACGTGTTGAGTATTAAACCCGTAAAACAAGTAAACATGCTTTGGTGTCTTTTGGTTAAAACGAGTCATCACTTATAATCACAACAACTCACATAAACCTTCTATACTTCAAACCATTCAGTCAAATAATTTTAGGAAAACATTTATATATTTCCTCATAGGAATGATAGTTCATAAATCAATAATAATTTCTTTAAATATAATCATTCATAATTCAATAACAATTTCTTAAACATAATCTCTTTTTTGGAAAATTTAATTCAAACTCAATAATTCACTTTTACAAGTTTATCTGATATGAACGCGAGTCAAGAGGGGTACTCCAGTACCAGCTGTCTCCAAACTGTTGAGTGACGTCACCTCAACTTTTACTGTTTTGCTTGCAAGACTTAACCCAAAAATATCCTACTCCGTTAGGAATTTCCTCTCCTGGTGGGTAATTGTTAGAGAATACCCGCCTTAACCTAGGTGCATGTTCACACCTCACCTCACAATTCTTATTCAAATTATATATAGATATTGAATATATTATGTAGGTCACTCATTCACCATATTTCACAAACCACAGTTCACTTTCAAGTTAAACATTTTCTCATAAATATCACGTTTTATCATTTCAAATCAAGCGTCATTAGTCAATTTGAAAATCATTTCACACAAATAGGAAAGATATACATAACATGCATGGATACTCCAGCAACTAATTATCTTTATCTTGATCTTTAGCTCACAAGGCCTTCATAACTAATATCTTTTTCAATCAACACCTACTAGTAATTACTGAACAAGTCTAACAACCCCAACAAAGTTATATGGATTCACTCGCAAGATTAATCATTGTTATTATCCACCTTAACCACCACCACAATTGTTGAGAACCAAGTTTAATCGTTGCAAATCACCTTAACAACCACAATACTTAATGAGAAACCGCTGGTTATAACATCACACCAAATATATACCGTTGGATTAAAATAATAGTCAACCGTCCAGTATTAACATTACCCAGACAAAATATTCCTACTTTTGTTAATTCAGGTTCCTTTATCTATCTCCTCAACTTCACCTCAATTGATGATTCTAATTGTCAATAATATATTCATGTATCCCAATTCATTCCCAATAAAATCATACTAATACCTTGGAATACCAAGAAAAGACTGAACTAGTTAAATATATTGATCATGAATTCATAAACTCCATGTAAAACAACTATATTTCTCAATACTTATCATTAACTACCGATTTTCCTTAAACAAGATGTGTCATAACCATTGACTTTTTTCTCATGTTGAAGCTTTACACTTCTCTTCAATAGTAACGATACTTAATTGACAACCCTGCTTCTTCATTTATAATATCATAAATCTAGCCACCATCCTTAAAGCTCAAACCTCATATGCGCATCTTACCTCATGCCTCATACCTTCTACTTTATACCTTACATCATTTAACTCATACCACATATAGCTTTCATACCTCATACCTAATAGATCGTATCACATATAGCTTTCACACCTCATACATAATATCTCATGCCACATGCATCAAACTATCATATATACCTCGTATGTCATATGTCCTACACCATACCTCATATACCTCATACCTATTACTTCACCTTGTATACCTCTCTTACCCCATACCTCATAACTTATAGCTCGGGGAGCTAATAATTTGCAACTTAGGAGACTTATAACTCATGCTTAATAACCTCATAACTCATACCAAATATCCACTCAAATATCAGCCACAACCTCACTCAAAGTTTCCTTGCAACTTGGCAATAACTTACCTTAATCGATAAACTCACTTAGAGGAATTAACCCATGATATATATATATATATATATATATATATATATATATATATGAAACAGATTGATTTCACGTAAGTTATTACAAAACACATAACACACTTTGTTTATATTTTATGCTCAACATATAAATTGACTTATGAACTTGAAATTATGAATTGGAAAAGTATAACAAAAGAAGAGAAGAAGCTCGTTTGGTACACCAGATAGTCTAGCTGGGCTGCCGAAGCTACGGATTTCGAAGGAGAAGTATTCTTATTTTGGGCAGGAGTATTACTTTGGATAAACTTGAAAATATGAGGTGGAGAAGCTTCTAGGTTAAGCATACAGGTGACTCATAACAAAATACCATATTAAGCTTCCTTAACCCAACCGTATGAAAATCGTTACATGCGATTAACCCAATTCAATCCAAATTGAGTTCCTTTCATGTTTTTCTTTTCTCTTTTCTTGAAGTGTACCCCATTAAATTTGAAACTATCCATAAATGGAATATAAATCATCTTCAGTATATTCCTATGACCTACTTCCTCAATTAAAAGCTCAGGTTAGCCATTGAATTTCAGGTTTCACGTTTACCATTCGACTAATTGCTCTTTAATCTTAAACCTCTTTCTTGAAACTTACACCTAAATAAATCTCGTTGTAAACACCATAATACATTATAACATCACCTCATAATATCAATTCACCATCTTCACTCACATTTAACATAGTTAAATACGACATTGTCTCATATATATCCCTTAGCAACTTTAATATTAGGCTATTACAAGGGGGAGGCTAGGCGGTGAAGGATGGGGCTGGTGGGGGTGGGGTGAGTGAGGGGGGAGGCAGGGAGGTGGTGGCCAAGGTTAGGATGTGGCTGGTAGGTGTGGGTGGGGCTATGTTTTTTTCTTAAGAAAAACTAAATTAACAATTTTAAAAGGAAAAGGAAAAAGTCATCATCTTTTAACTTGCCAAACAGGTTATGAGTGGTTTCAACCCACTATGAGTTGATGTATACCAAAGGTAGGATTATTGTCGGATTATCAAAAGTTCGGACCATTAAGAGAAAAACGAACAAAGATTGGATTATTCTTATCAATTTCTCGTCAATAATATGCATTATGTAGCTGTCCACATGAAGACAAACCGACATTTAAGTTCTAGTTTATTTTCACATACCAAGAATGTTGCTATATTAATAACTTATATACTCCATCCGTCCCATAAAGTTTTATACACTTGATCGTGCACTTAGTTTTAGATGATAAGTTGTTTGATTATCAATTGTAGTTTATTAAAAAGGTAGATGTGATAGGAGTTAGATAGTGTGATACTACCTCCGTTCTATATGCATTGCAACCTTTGACAATTTGCACTATTCATACACTATTGTTTGACCTTCTTTTGTGATTTGTACACAAGGATAAATGTAGCCATGTGGGATCTTGTTAGATTCGTCTCGATAAATTCTTAATTAATATCAACTTTTTATAATTTTTACTTAAATAAAATTAGAGATATTAGCGTTTAAAGTAGTGCGTTGGGAGGCGTAAAACTCCCTGTGTTGCAATACATATGGAACGGAGGTAGTATTATTTTATTTGGGTGTGAGAGAGTAGTGGGTGATGGTTGAAAAGTCAAAAGAATAAAATAATAGTGGATCATGTCCAAATATAGAAGCGTATAGATCTTTCGATAACAGATGAAAAAGGAAAGTGTATATCCCACTCGGGTCCTACTGGGCTAGGCACTTGAGAGTAGGGGGGAAGGGTAAGGGAAATCCCCACCTCAAAGTTTCCCTAGTGGGGAAACCTTGAGGTTGGAAGGGTACAATCCTTTTCACTACACCAAGTACTACTTGATAGGAAAATGTATATAACTTTCTCATATAGAAGGGTAAAAATTTATACATGAAATGTTGTATACGGTAGAAGCGCTAATGAATTATGTCATTTGGATATTATGCTGTCCTCTTTTTCCTTTGATAAGGCTTTTGTCCCATTAGAGTTATCCTCGTAAGGTTCTCAAAGAATCGGTATATTCATGTATACAAGGAGAGATAAGGTTGCATTTTTTTCCCTCGATCAATGTTTGTATGCATTGGATTTTACTTGACAAGATGTAGATATTCTAGGGGAGTGTTATTGACCCTAAGAATGATGTAAATGCCCATAATAGTCGAAAAACTTTCAATATTTGGTTTAATTTTATCATTCATAAGTTGCGTAAGTAAATGTTGTCATTTGTAAATTTTAGAAGTATTCAGTTGTATTTCAACGAATAAATACTAGTTACATACATACATAATAATAGTTACATGTATACATAATAGTTTTTTTATGAGTTTTTTGTCAGAAACAACTGTTTATAATCACTTTTTTGCGAAAAACAACCTTTTAAATTTTTTTTGCAACTTACAACCTAAAACCTAAATTTTTTTGCAAAATGAAACATTTTTTCAAATTTCCGTCATTGACCGTTAATTGACCGTTAGTTTCCACCACAAATCACCCCGACACCACCCGGAAACACCCAAAAACACCCCAAAACCACCACCCACCCAAACCCGTATGGTTGTGATTGTTGGGGCTGGTTTTGGGGGTGGTTTGGGGGTGGTTTCGGGTTCTAGGGTGGTTTTGAGTGGGCTGGGCCGGTTTGGGGGTGGTTTCGGGTGGGCTGGGCCGGTTTTGGGGGTGGTTTTGGGGTGGTCTCGGGTGGGGTAGTGGTGTTGTCTCGGTGGTGGCAGGGTGGTTTGGGGTGGAAACTAACGGTCAACGGCCTAAAACTAACGGTCAATGACATAAATTAGAAAAAGGTTTCATTGCGCAAAAAAATTTAGGTTTTAGATTGTAAGTTGCAAAAAAAATTAAAAGGTTGTTTTTCGCAAAAAAATGATTATAAAAGGTTGTTTCTGACAAAAAAGTCTTTTTTTTTAAAGAAAATGACCCGGACCGACTCGAATCCTAATGGATCAGACACTTTAATATCCTTATTAGGAATGAAAACCCCCAACCTCTAGATTGGAATACTCTCTCCTTTCCACTAGACCAAGTCTTGCTTGGTATGTATGCATAATATTTACATGATATAAGTTTATAGTACAATAATGTTTGTGAAAGTCTTGGGTCAGACCGTCTGACCCAATCTTACTGTCAGACGGAGTTCCGCAACCGACGCCGCTCCTTCCTCCTTCCTCTCCTTCGAGACCACCAACCCCACCATGTCCGCACTTCCTCCGCCGCAACAATTGATTCCCCCACTGCATCGCCGATGCACATTCATCATACTCGCAGCTGCTCAGCGTTTAGCTCAAGTCATGGCTTCTCAAACCACTGATGGTGATGGTGGTGATGGTGACGGTGATCTAATCTTTCAGTTGGTAAATATATTATAGGTGTTTCAGTTGTTATGGCAAATATCCCCATATTAAATATAAGTAGTTTCATCCAGTAGTTTTTTTTTAAAAGCATTTTAGATGTCAATCAGTGAAATATATTTTAAGCATTTTTGCCATCTTTCAGTTGATAATATTCTTTCAGTTCATTGGTCTATTATTTCATTTACTTAAGTTATACATGAAAAACTAACTGAAAGAATAAGAAAACTAGCTAAATGTGAAAAAACATGTAAATGAAACAATAACAAAACCAACTGAATGAACAAAAGGTCCAACTAAACTTAAAACACGTCAAATTGAAAAAGCAAAAGGAATCAACTGAACATAAAAGATATCCAACTGAATGAGTAGAACGTTCAACTGAAAGAAACAAAAGGATCAACTGAACTTAAAATGCGTCTAACTGAATGAAGAAAATGTCCAACTGAACTTAGAAGACATCTAACTGAACATAAAACATATTCAACTGAACTTATCCACTGAACAACTAAAAAGCAAAATACATCCAACTGAAAAAAATTAAAACCAACTAAAATCCGTCTGACACAATACCTTCTCATAATGTTTTTATTTGTGAGAATCATGGGTTGACCTAGTAATTAGAGACTCTCCCTCTTCTCACTACAAGAGGGGATTGACTCTTACCCCATGCAAAAGTGGGAACCCATTTTCTCCCCCCTTATATGCAACAATTTCTTGTTATATAAATACTACTTCCTCCATTTTTTTAATCGCTACACTTCTCATTTCACGGACTCCTAGGCAAAACTTTGGTGAGTGAGTAAAAGTGTGTAAGAAAAAGTGGTAGAAGAGACATAGAGAGAAAAAGTTACTAATAAGGAAAAAAAGGAGAAGTGTAGCAATTAATTTTAAACTTTCTAGAAAGGAAAGTGTAGCGATTAAAAAAACGGAGGAAGTATATAATTTTATACTTATATAACAACAGGATAACGAAATTTTCACAACTGCTGATCCTTAAGAGCAACTACATCACAAGAAGGTAAGTGTTGAATATTAGAGTACAAAGGACCTTGGAAAGCATGTAGAGCAAGTGTATCATTAAAAAGACGTTTGTCGTTTCTAGGTGTGAAGCTCTGCCCCCCAAAATTAAATTTGGAAATCAATTAATTTATCTTCCTTTCAAAGGAAACAACACTAGTACAGATAGTAAAGAAGGCTCAGAAAGGCTGTTAGAGATCATTATCAAAGCCTGCAAATGGAGTGTGGGTCTGAGTTGGTTGAAAGGAAAAGGTCCATGTTATATATACATCACATAAATATTCCCTTTTCTATACTATTCATCAACCATGTTTCCCTAATCATAATTCATCACCCAACACTTCGCCAGATTTTTATATTGTCATTACTAGAGGTTAGTGGGGCAACTTTGATAAAAAGAAAACATGGCCTAACAACTAGAGAGCACAATTAGGTATTCGGTCAAAATATTCGAAGTAAGATTACACACTGGTTGGAACTAGCTTCGGAAATTCAAAACCGAACTTTAATTTAACAAGGAACTCGATTTTTGGACTTGGTTCCAATTTCAACAATGGGTACTTGGTTCCTATGTGAGAGCGATGCAAATTTGATTTTACCTATATCTAATTTTCTAAATTTGGTACCGGGTCGATAGGAACCGATTTCAATACCGAGCATCCGATTCTCTGTGGCATTTACAAGTTGAATTTGATCATTTTTAGCGGAAAAAGGACCCACAAGTAATTGTATCATGGTCGTATTACCATTGCATTTGATCATATATGGAATACCTAGTGAGTATTGAGTTTAAAATTTAAATATCTAAAATGAGAACCAATTGCAAACAAGTCTTTATATTTGGACTTAGACCCTTTCCATTAGCATCTGATCTAGATCCGGAGGCTGAATTCAATCGATTATAAATATGGACCCATGTATTCAGTTTCACTTGCACCCTATCATGATATGAAAAGTTCACAATCCACTCTAAACATTTTCTTTTCAATTTAAATGGTACAATTACTTTTATTTCTCCATCATTTATTTTTTTTTAAAAAAAACTATCTGCAACAAAAATATTTGATTTTTATAGTTATGAAAAATGAGTCGAATTATAAAATTACTCGGAACGAACGAAGGCCTTGTTCTATTTATCTTATTTTTATTAAACTGGACTTATTTTTACTGAAATGAACTTATTTTTTAAGTAAGTGAAAATATATATATATCACAAAAACACAAATACACTTTACTCAAAGGTGGTGACAACCCTTCTAGGAAGGCTCCCCAAACACCAAAGAGCAAAACTATTACAATTTAAGCTCATCTAGCCAATATTGAATCTTAGTGAAGGCCTTAGAAGTATAGACTAAGTTTATCCTAGTTCTGATTACAAATGTGATTGAGGCAATACAGCTAGCAACACTAGGAACATAACTACACCAAAAGGCATTATTTCTTGCTATCCAGATGGTGTAAATAACTGTAGCAACCAAAGCAAACACTACTCTTCTTCTTGCTTGAGCCAAATCTCCCTTCTGCCGATCCAAGCTAGACAGTCAGCCATGCCATTCCATCTCTTCCTGATCATAAGCCAGTCAGGCAGCCTTCCCATACCAATCTGCTAAAGTCACATTGGAATAGCAAGTGGTCTAGGCTTTCAGTGTGAGAGCCACAAATAGCACAAGTGTCCTCAGAGCAGACATATCTCCTTAGCCTTTCCCTTGTCATGAGTCTTTGGTGGGCTGCTAACCATAACATGAAGCAGTGTTTAGGGGTGTTAAGCCTATTCCAAACCACCCTATCCCCGGTGACTCTAGTCTCCATCTCCTGTGCTTGTTTATAACATTTCCCAATGGAAAAAGCTTGGCCATTCTGGGCAGCAAGCTGCTTGACTTATCTGCTCTTTGACTTTACAAAAATATCTCCAAACCCAGCTAGCAGTAGATCTAGGGTGGTATTGCCACCAATTACCATCCTGAATATACACTGAGTTAACTCATCTCACCCAAAGGGTATCTTTCTTTTTCAGCAATAGCCCACACTTGTTTGCTAACTGCTAGGAGGTTCCACAGCTTGATGTCCCTCACTCCCAACCCTCCATAGCTCTTCTTACTGTATACCTTATCCCAGCTAACATAGCCTGGCTTCAAATATCTATCATTGCCTTGCCAAAGATAAACTCTGCAAACTTGATTAATTCTTGTAAGAACTGCCTCAGGTAGTATGAAAATCTGCATCCAATAATTACATACACTCATCAATAAATACTGAAATGAACTTATTTTTACTAAACTTAACTTATTTTTTACTAAAATTAACTTATTTTTACTACTGAACTGAACATAGTTTTACTGAACTGAATTTATTTTTAATGATTCATGTTGCTTTTTCTGCTTTGCCATACTGATTTTTACTGAACTGAACTTATTTTTACTGAACTGAGCTTATTTTTGCTGAAATTGAACTTATTTTTGCTGAATTTTAAGCTTATTTTTGCTGAATTAAACTTATTTTATTGAACCAAACTTATTATTACTAAATATTATTATTATAAAGTGAACTGAATAAGTCTAAACTAAATTTGGAGTTAAAAAAAATGAATGGCCCGTTCGACTCCTACTAGATTTGGACTTACGTTTTAGATTCCGAAAAGTTTGACAACGTTTAACTAGTTTGTCTTAATTTAGATCATGTGTGATTTGGGAATTTCAAAGCTATATTTACAAATCTGAATGAACTACATCTTAGACGAAAATAAAAAGGAAGGTCACATAATTAATAATGGTAAATTAGCTTGATTTAAAATTTTGCCATTTATCACTTACACAATAAAAACTCTCTTCATTACATAATTAATTTAAACTATTTATTTATAGGCAAAAGTTTTGCCATTTCTCACTACCACCACAAACAAACCATTATTTTCATAAGTGATTATATATAAAATTCGTGACAGTGAGCTATAGGTCAGTTTGCCCGATTATCTCTCCTAATTTCAAGAGGTTCAAGGATCGACTCCCATCCCGTCCCAATGATTCATACGCACTAAAAAAATTGTATGTTAAATTATACAACCCTTTATAAGAACTTTATCAAACATACCTTCATTTACGAAATACAATTAAAATAAATAACTGTTATCGTCATAGATTGGTTGTGTCACCTTTTATGCTTCTTAACCAATAAGTTTATGACATAATTTCTGACTATAGTTGTTTCTAACGTAAAATTGGGGATTCTTATATTAGTCCTATTTATTTTGTACTCTATCTATCTCTGAATACTTGTAAACTTTGATTATCACAATCGCCAATCCATCACTTTGAGCATCAATATCTGTAAATGTTGATTAGGACAAATGAGAAAAATTGTTTTTAATTAGTTAACATTTACTGATTTTCATAAAATATTAAATGGTTGCATAGGTTTACCAAACAAAGTGATGTAGACCAGTAGTCGACTAGTTGGAGTTATCAATTCTCCACGAGAGTTCGAAACTCAGGGCCGTCACCCTATCATCGATGTATTTCTGTTGGGAAAACTTTATTTACCCACTGGGTAAACTACCCACCTTTAATTGTGAGTAAAAAGTTGTAATGGTGGAACTCCCATCAAACTAAATAATAATATTTTAATGGCTCTATTAGTAGTGGGTAGCTTACCCACTGGGTAGATGTAGTCAAACCCATTTCTGGTTTATATAGTCCGCATAAATTTGTAAAACATTAAAACAACACTCATCTAATGATTAGTATGTGGGTTTTTATTTATTTTACATACAATTACCTTTTTTATCCTTTTCTAGGTTACACATATTTTCTTCTAGATAATTAATCCATTTTTATGTTTGTGCTCTATATTTTATCTTGCTTTCACCTTGATTTTACATATACATAACAAGTTAACAAAAGATAAATAAATTCAAAAATTACTTCTTGCGTTTTCTTATCAGTTGTGACACTTTCTATAGAAAGAATTTATTAGTTGTGTCACTTTTCTATTTGGGCATTTCTTTCTCTCCATTCTCTCTACGGTCCCCTTTTATTTCTCTCATCTCTCCTCTCCAAATATTGTGTAGGATTCTGTGAAATAAAAGTTTCACACCTAATAAAAAACGGAGGAAGTATTAGGTTTTTCGTGTTGTTTGTTAATTTTCATAATATCAAATGGCATACTTCTTTTGTCCTAACATAAATCCGTAATAGTTTGAATGATACACTTGCCAATAGACAACATTAATAAACACTACTCCCTCCGTAACGGGATTACTTGCAACGATTAGACATTTTTTACTCGCACTTTATGTCAAATTGTTGCAAGTAATGCGTTACGGAGGAGTAGTATTCTTGTTATATGACTGCATTTGATAAAATTGATCAGTCAACATATTAATACAACCTAGTATCTTTGTTTCGTGTAATAAAAGTATTTCCCATTTACAAGAATTATGTTTGTTTTGCATTCGTAATTTATGAGTCTCTTAGATGTTTATTTGCCCCGGGCCACTAAAACTTCAAGAACGGCCCAACTCATTCTCAACTACTCTGTTATCTCACAAACCACCCAATCACGCGCCCAGAGCCCACCGCCCACTTTAACCACAACGCCTACCAATGCCTGGCGTCCAATAAGAAAAAGACTTGATGTTCTCCTCAGGCAGGCGCACCACCGCTACCACAACGCCCACCCAATAAAATGGCTCAAAACTTCAAGGTGGTGGTGGGATTTCAGGGTGATTTATTGTTTGAGTTAAGTTGATTTCAAGGTAGGGGAGGATTTTGGTGTTGGGTTGGCTTTTGGTGTTGTTTGGATGACTTTGGGGAATGGGGTAGATGTTTGGTGGGGAAGAGGTGGTTTCGGGCTAGGTTTGCTGGTTTTTCTATGAGATTAGTACCGAATTTTCTGGTCGGGGTGGATTTTTGGTGTAGTCACAATGGCTTTTAGGGCTCGGCGAAGATATTGAAGGTGGTAGGAAGGTGTAGGTCGTGGCAGTGAAGAGGATGGTTGTAGCATTGCAGTGGTTTTGTGGGGTTGGGTTGGTTTTCTGGTGTTGTAGGGTGGTTGTGGAGGAGAGTGGAGGTAAGGGGGGTGGTCAAAGGCAAGTTCAAGGTTGTGTTAGGAAGCATGTTAAGGTAGTGGTGGTGTTTTGAGGTGGAGACAAATGGTGGGGTGGATAGGTTGGCGGTTTTGGTAGCGATTTATAGTGGTGGTTAAAAACCGAAGCAAAGTAAAAAAAAAATTATATACTCCCTCCGTCCCACTATTATCTTCTAGTATTCCTTTTTAGGTGTCCCAAATTGTTCTTCCCATTACTATACTTTCCATTTTATGTCATGTTTTTTCCCTAAAAATACCCTCATCTAAAAACATATCTTCCCATTTTATCATCATGAAACCATTAAGAACCAATAAAAAATGCCAGATTTGCTTTAAAAAAATAAAAATTGATTAACTACTAAGTGAAGTACACCTCCATATAAAAAGTACAAACCCTAATCATTTCCCTATTTCAGCTGTTTGTCTCTCATTATCTCATTCTCTCTTCTCTGTTCTTCGAGAAAAACTCGAATTCTCTTTGAATTTAGCTTCGGTTTTTGTTTAAAATCCTTGCCAACAATTTAGACCAACTAAAATTGTCTTTTATAAACCAGTTTTTGAGAAATTTTTGGGACAAATTCATCTTCAACAGTTCGAAAATTTTCGAGTAAAACCCTAGTTTTGTTGTTTGATGATTTGAAGGGTTTTCAAGAGCAAATTTGGGGTTTTTTATGAATAAATTGGGTTTTTCTCCCAATTTGATCTTTACATCAGTTCATCCTCTCTCTTTCTAAGAAATTAGGGTTTGTTACTGTCGTTTTTTTTGCGTTTAAACACTATGAATTACAAACTTTGTTTCTTCGGCTGAATCTCTTCAAATTCTGAATACTCTTGTTCAGATCCACGCAATTGTGAATAGGGTCCAACATGTGAAGGGATTCAGAACTATAGTCCCCAATCTATTAAGTATGTTCGATGTTCTTCTTCTGAATCTGAAGCAACTGAGATTAAGGGTTCTCAATCTCAATTTGAAGTTGTAAGTGCTGAAAAGAAAAAGAAATTAAGCTCAATTCCCCTTTTTGCCGGTCCTGAAAAAAAGATACGGTTGATAATTCTTCTGTTGAGGCGCTGGAAACCAAATTTGTTGGAGTTGTTTCTGCTGGATCTAAATCTGTTCATGGTGTTGATGTTGATGATGACCACTCTGATGCAGAGTCTTCTAGCTAAGTTTCTTCACCCTTTTATTTTCTGTTTCCTCTTTCTTTATAAATTTGTTAATGTGATGTTGGTTACTTGGTTAAATTTAATGCTCCTTTTATGCACCCTTTAATTGCTGGTGTTAGTGTTTACTAATTTTGAGCAATGAAAAGTCCCCCTTTCTTTACCCTATATTCTTCACCCTATATTGCTCTTAAATTAGTGGTTATGCTCCCTGTTTATAGTCTGTTTAGCAAAAACCATTTTGTATTTGTTGCCTTGTGTTGTTGGTTGATGTTGGTTGTGATGTTTAGCTGGTTATACTGGTTATGCTATTGTTAAATTCTTGTTGTTAAATTAGTGGTTATGTTGGTGCTGGTTATGTTGGTAATGTGAATTAGTAGCTCCTGTTGGTTATATGTTGGTGTTGGTTATAATTTTCCCCTGTTTTAGTTGGTTTTAAGTTGGCTATGTTGTTGTTGTTATATGATTGTGTTGGTGAATGTGGCTGTGATGTTTAGTTGGTGCTGGTTATATGTTGCTTGTAAGTTGGCTATGAGGTTTTTAAGTTGTTTATAATACCTCCCTGTTTTTTAAGTCTATGATGAGAAACCTAGTAACTGAGACTCCGCTCCAAAGTGTCCGCTTCCCTTAAACCTAAAACTGCCACCAGTTACATTATTGATTGAGGCTTTTAGGTTTGGAGTTGATTGTGATATTGGAGTGTGTAGTTGATGATGTTTGGGGACTTCTGAGACTACTATTGAATCTTGATTTACATTTGTTTTGATAAATACAAAATTATTCATCGAATGCCATGTCCACTTTTAATTCATTGATTTTAATATGTTTTTTAACAAAATGGTTCATTCATTGCTTTCTATTCCTCTATTTACATTGATCTTTCATTAGATCCACTTTTACATAATGGTTTCATTCATGGATTTCATTACAAAATGGTTTTCCCTTTTCCTTGATTTCTACGCATTCATTTACATTGATCTTTCAAAGCTTTTACAAATTGATTTATTTACAAAAAAATCATCTCCAATCCTAAAACACAACCACCAGCACTAGATTGAATTCCCTTGTTGATGTGAAGTAGATGTTCCTCCATTTACCGTATCCCAACCTTCCATCACAACCCACACTGGAGCATTATAGTGTCATTAAGCAAACCTTCAGCTTCAAGCTTTTTTTTGTTGACATGGGGTAAGTCATAGTCGTTGCCACCTTTTACCTTCAAGATTTCATTCATAACATATTGCAATGTCATCCACATATTGCTTAGTGTTTTAGGATCCAACTCATAAAATGCTTCATTAACTGCATCTAGCATCTTGTCAATATCACTAGGCATTTTTTTCGTGCATCAATGATTGAATGCTTCTAAATAACCAGAGGTTAAGTATGTTTAATTCAGGACTATTAGGGGCTATTGTATTAATATGAATGTGAAGCCATCTTTTCACAAACCTGTTGCTTTCTGGATCATCTTATGTGATATGTGTTTTTGCATTGTCTTGTTGGATGAAAATCGTCTTCGGGTCATCTTTGGGCCATTTTTGCTTTATGGCTGGTATGACTTGAACATATTAAAAATCAAAATCTTACAAGCTTCACTTATTCCAAAATAATCCAAGGCTAACTCAATATTAGAAAATGACATAAGGTTGGCTTATAAAATATTTTTTCATAAAAATAGAAAGAAAATTGATATTTTGAACGTATATGCAATTAGGAAATCCAACCATATCTTGCATTATGACATTTGATTTTATGTATTGGTAAGAAAGAAAATGGTCAAAGTATGATATGTGAATAGTGAAAAGGTTAAATTATTGCAAGTATCATGGGATAGAGGGGAGTAGTTAAATGGCTTTTCTAATTCAAAAAACACTGATGGGACCTAAGTTGTGACTTTAACCTTTCTTTCATTATTTCTTGGCTTGGCTTTTTTTTGTTTGTGACTCTGAGTGAAATATAATCCAACTTTAAATAAGAAGTAAACGTGACTCTAATGGCCTATTTGGTAACCGCCAACTAATACTCAATAGCAGTACTGGTAATAAAAATTATGTGTCATTTTGAAAGCAAAACTTGAACTCATCAAAATGGTATTGTAAACATAACTCCAAACATGTGATTTCTGTTACCAATTTTCATCCTCACTCAATACAAAAATTTAATTGGTAATGCTTATGTATGTTAATGAAATTTTGAAGAAACTCACAAGTTTGGGTGGCATGCCCAAGTATTACCATGACATTTGACATGATTTTTCAAATACAATAGTGTACCAAGACGTACAATTTTTAGTTAAACTGAGGCAATTATACAAGATATGGACAATATGGGAATATTTTTAAGATATTTTTCTTCATATTTTCCTTGGCAACATCATAAACATGACATGGTAAAAATCTTTACCCAACAGGACTATCTATAATAAACTTAGGAACAATTGACTTCAGGGGTTTAAACGATAAGCAAACTTTTCCAAAGGTACCAACTATTAAGTTCCAATACAGGTACAAACTTTCGGAGGATGTTAAAGCATGGACCTGCATGACTTAGTGACCGTTTGAAAAAATAAAAATGCAAACGAACCCACTTAAACAACCCCACCTCCCTTGCCACGATTTCTGCAACGAGCACACAGCCCTCCCTGCTATCCCCTGCCCTCCCCGTCCATCCACCACCGTCGAACTACCATTTTGACTTCTTCTCCACCACCAAAACCACCACCATTACCCTACGATACCACTAAAGCTACAACCACACTACCCTTACCTTCAAACTGCCAAGGCATAAAAATCGTTCTTCACACACCACATTAGTATTGTAATCATCATCAGAGTTATCATTAGTGGAAAAGAAGCTCTCTTGTCTCGTCACTCTCACTCCTCGGCAATCGGTCATTTCTAAAATGCTCAGCATCAGGATGCTTACCGTACTATGCATCCCTATCGAACTAGTGAATTGCAATGGTTTTGAAACTCATCCTTCTTGATTTCGAGCTTTTCTTCTCTAGTTTTGGTATAACTATACGTTTTTTCGGGCCCTTATGACGCCATTGATCTTCTCCCACATAATCCAAATGAATTATGTAAAAGGTTGGGTTAAAAACCACTAGCCAAATTGGTGAAATCCTAGCGGTTTATGTTTGTGAAGTTTTCAACTCAAGAAGAGGGGGGTTGAAGATGGGTGTCGGTTTCAAGGGTTGGGCCGGAGAAGAGGCGGTTCGGGGAAGGGTAGGGGAGTCCCAGTGGTTAACTCCCAGGAGAGGGGTGTGGGGCGATTGGAATGGAGTAGGGTGGAGCATGGGAGGGGTGGCGCCGCCGAGTGAAGGGAGGGTTAGTTTAGGAATTATTTTTCTGTTTATTTTAAAAGGGAAAATTATTTTTAATAAGTTAACCTTTATGTCATCTTCTAATATTAAGTTAACATTTTAATTATTCTAAAATTAGTTAAGCTTATATGTCATTTAAATTTAATTAAGTTGGTTTACCTCCAACCTGTTTAACCTGTAAAAAGTTAACCCACCCAAACTCCCCTCTAACTTACTTTTTCTCTCTACGTTCACATTGTCTTCTCCATTACTCTTATCCCCATCAGTCCTCACCAGAGTCACCACTCCTACTCTTCTCCAGTTCATTGAGCAACCCAGCTGTTATGTGTCCCTCACATAACATTATATTACCTACTTTCATCTACTACCCATTTAGAGTAGATGTATTTGATTAATCTCCTTTGCTGACATTTCCAGCTCCTTACCTATCAACGATTAAAACCTGAAATCCAACAAATACGAAAAGTAAGGAACGAGAAAACTCTGTAACAATAAAAAAAGTGCGAAGAAGAGATCTTACGCTGAAAAAATTGAGGACAGAGGTGAGCTCCCATCGCTGATGAAGCTGACACACCGATGATGATGATGATGATGATTGTTCGTCATTTCCTCCATTGTTGTCCACCATTGTTGTTAGAGAGAGAGGTAGTGAAGGTTGGTGAGAGGGTGTAAATTGCGACTTGACCAGATCTCTATTTAGTTCGAGAATCAATGATAATCGACCCCCTTAATTTTTCCTTCCTGCTTCTGCTGAAGCTTTCGAAAACCTGCTGATATTTCTCTCTCTTTTGATTTTTTGTTGCATTTGGTTTGATTTTTGGTGGTTTCGTTTTGTTTTTGATTTTGGTTTTGTTGATGAGTTTGATGATTGTTGATTTGAGTTTCGAGATTCAAAGGTTGAATGTTGGGGTTTTTGTGAGTTGGAGATCTGTTGTTTGGAATTTTCTTTCATTAGTTGATGCTCATTTGATTTCAGCTTAAATTGAACGAAGTGGGCTCCTTTAAACCTCAATTTGATTTTTGATGGTTGTTGATTTGAATTTGAGATATGTGGTCTGAATGTTCTTCGGTTAGCTGGTAGTTTTATTCAATTTGCGCTTCGGATTTGAGAAATTTCTCGGATTTTTTAAGATGATGGTCGATGATATTAAAGGTGGGGAGGGGGAGGTTAAAGAATGGTGGTGTGGGTTGCGTGACACCAGGAATAGGATGATGAAGGAGGAGGTGGAGGGGTGAGAAAGAAAATATTCTTTTTGAACATTAAAAAATCAAAACCAATCATATTGTAACACGTAGCATATGTAACCTATTAAATAGTCACCAGCAGTGCTAAACTCAATATAAGAAAATGTACCTACAAGCTTAACTCAATCCGTAATAATCGAAAACTTGACCTTTTAAGAAGATGGGGCAAAGGTTAACTTGTTAAAAACAATTTTTCCTTTTGAAAATTGATAAGAAGAACTAATATCAACATGAAACGTGGGCTTTTACTTGTTGTACCTGGTTACTTAACCTGCAAGGCCCACGTACACTAACACCCCCTGAAAGTTGAGCCCTTTATTGGATAATTGATAGTTGTTACCTTTTAAAAATGTTTGCTCATAGTTCAGACCTCTGCGGGTCAATTTTTCCATTAACTTATTACTATTATTACCATGTATTAATTGGTCTAAGTTATCCTTCTTCCCAAGGAAGAATTTTTTATTGGTATGACTTGGTCTGATAAGAGTCCGTCTACTTCTAATTTAAAATTAGATAATGGTCCAAGCCCAATAGTAGGAAGAAAATAAATTACCTTTTCGAAAAATAGTAAATTATAGTGATTAGTTTAATTCGTGCAATGACAATTTAACCCATTCAACCATTTCATTTAAGCATCCATTTAATGGATTGTATAATCCATTTAATGGATTGTATAATCCATTTGATGGTCCGCTAGGTTGTTTTTAAAAATCTTTTGATGTGGTTTGAGATTCAAAAGGAAACAGAGGAAGGAGAAGATAAGGGACGACTAGGTTGGTACAAGATATCTAAAATGGATTAGAGTGGAATGGGATAGACTCGTTAGGAGAAATGGGCTTGGCTTAATCTAAATCTCTATTAGAATTAGACCATCTGTTCTAATAACTTTTGTTATATCTTGCTCCCGATAACTATAACAAAAAATCTTATAAGGTAAAATGCTAGTTGTTAATAAGGTTTGTTTCCTCAACTTATTGACAATTTTGTCCAGTTAACTTAATTTAGTTCATTTCAGTTCAATTGAGTTAAGCCTCATTCATTATTTAACCATTTTTTTAATGTTATTATTATTTTTGGTCTAATTTATTTTACTAATTACTTTTATTATTATTATTATTATTATAAACTCCTATATTGTTTTGTTTATTACTCCCTCAGTCCCCAGTAAGTTTTCTACACTTGATAAGACGCGTAGTTTTGATGGTACGTTGTTGTTTTGTTATAAATTGCATTTTATTAAACATGTACATATATACTTCCTCCGTTTCATAATACTCGCAATGTTTCTTGTTACACACTATCAAAGCATACTTAGGTAATATATTTCTAATTACTTATAAAAAGATATAAAAGTTGATATTATGATAATATACTTTATGACAGAATCAAATAGGACCCCACTGATTTATATTTTTCTTATACACTTGAAAAAATATAACATAAGATTGATAGATGAATAGTGGTTACTATGCTAATGTTACAAGATTGTAAAACAGCCGATATGTAATACAAGTTAGTAGGGCACTATTTTATTTAGAAGAGATAAAGTGGGTCCAAAAATATTTGGCTGGGTATGGTTATATATTAAAATAAGATAGATAACTCGGCTATTGGTACCCGTTTTGTGGTATTCTCGGGTTCGTACCCATGAAGGGTGCATAGCGGTCTCCGTCTTACAAAAAAAACGTTTTTCTCTGACCTAAAAAAGTCGCCTTACGGTGTGTGCCCTGAACCCGACTTATTAATACCTGTTTTTAGTGGATTCTCGTAATTCATGCCAATAAAGGGTTCATATATCAGTATGTGTTTTTCGTAAGAAACATCGGCTACGACCTGAAAAACTCGAAAAAGTTGGCTTGAAATTTGTGTCCGAAAAGTCTCTTTTTTCCAGACCCTTGTTGTAAGGTTCTCGAAATTCGTACCCATCAAAGGGTCAACGTGATGTACGTTTTTGGAAAATATGGTTGTCTTCAGCCGAAATAGTTGAAAAAGTTGCCTTTAATTGCGTGTCTAAAAACCCTGAAAATAGTCATATGCAAGTTGTACCTTAATTTGTTGGTTCAAGTTACTAGGTCACAAGGACCTATAAAATCAAACATTATTGATAGTTGGTCTTCCAACAATAATTCCATCAGGAATCCTTGTCCTGTATGACCGACCATAGTTCATACATTTCTTATCAATTTTTCCTTAAAATATGAGTGGTGGGTCCTATATGAGTAAAGGTAGATACTTCAAGAAGTATAATAATTGTGTTGAGCATGGTTTGAGAGATGTCAACTTGCTTTTATACATATTTTATCTTAATACGAGTATTCTAAATTTGAAATTATATTATTTACCGACTAGATATTCATTATTAAATAACAGAGGAAGTATCAATAAGCTATAAAAAGTTAGTTCATATTGATAAATTACAAAGATCTTAATAATATTATTATATAATTAAGGTACAAAATTGTCGCACAGTGAATACTAAATATACTTTTGCGGTTTATGGTGCGGTTTGTTTATAAATATTATAGACCAACTCGAAACCGTACATTGCAATTTGCTATCTAACTCATTATTGTTATTGCTAATTATTAATCCTCCTTTTATTTTGCTTTTCCTACTTTCCGTTTTGTTCGTTTCTTTGTTTTGTCTGACTTTCTTCATGTTTTCCTACATAGAAAATTATATTACTCATCTCTATGATCACTTTTGGCCCCATGTGTACTTTATAATTTTCTCATCAACTTTAATCACCGCATTTACTATAAAATAAGCGGACTCTTTAATTCTTGTCCCGCCACCTAAGATGCCTATGATATCCTTAATATTTGAAGTTACAGTAAATAGGATAAATAAAAGGAAACTAAAGTAAGCTTATTATTAATTTTTATTAATAGTAATTTTAATTTAGTTCTTAAACATTATCGTTATAATTTAATCATCAGCAAATATCAATATATTAATTCTAATAACAATAGAGTTTACTTATTATTAATTATTATTATCATCATTAATTATTATTAACTTTATCATTGTTACTATTAAAATCAAAATACACGAGTATTTTAAAACACAGAAAGTAATTAAGATACGCGCCTTTCAAGCACTAGTAAAATTCTAAAAATAATAGTAGGTCCATCCAATAATAAGGTGAAAAACCCGAGTAATATGATTCCTAACGAAGAATATGGCCCAACTAGGACGGGTGATCCTAAGAGCTACAAGTCGTAGGTAAGTGCTGAATAGTAGCAGAAGTAGTAGAACAAAAGGTGTTCATTTGGCAATGGAAAGCATGTAGACTATCCCCCTTTTGTGTCATTCTAAAGTCGTTGCTCAAAGGGGCCTTTGTGGAGTTCTTTCAATATTTATTTTACTTTTATTTTTTAATTTCTTTTTAAGAGAAACAACGCTAGTACACAGACCAAAGAAGGCTCAAAAAGGCTGTTAGAGATCAATATCAAAGCCTGCAAATGAAAAGAGAATATGAAAGGTTGAAAGGAAAAGGTCTTCTTATATACACATCACTTACATATTCTTTCTTTTACAAATTAATTGTGAAATTAGGATCTAATTACTCCTGTGTACTAAAATTTATGAATTTTTAAATAAATGACATATTTAAATAATAGTATTTATTATTCACAGTTAGATGAATCATTATTGGTGGTTTACATTTTAGAAAAAATATAGTTGATATCTTTATAGATTCGTCTCAATATGAATTTTTTAATATCAACTTTTTATAATTTTACTTATTGATAATTATAGATATTAACGATTAAAATAATAAATTGGCAAACGTGGAAAGATAAAGAGAGCGCTGTTTTGGCAGAACCGAATTTAGAATTTTGCAGGGATAGAGTTCTGAGATTTACCATTTTGTTCAACAGTATTTACCATGTTTTCACATAAATGTTTTCAGTAAAACTTACTGATTGTAAAGTTTGATTGCACTTTGTTTGTGTACCATGACATTTATGGACATGAATTACTATATTAGTATTATCTTTATGGACAAAAAAGTAATTTACACGTTACTCTTACGTAATCCTCTAAAGAAACATCTCTAATAGGATCTTTTTCATTTTGAGTAGCTTTATCTCAAAACTCTCTCTTGAAACTCTCTACTAAACACCTCCATTGGAGTTTAACTAATAAAAATCTTTTAAAGTGGTCCAAAACTCTCTTTTTTTCCTAAACTCTAATTGCCAAACACCCCAAAACAATTATGTATAAACGGCAGAAGAATTGGAGCAAATGGTCGTTCCAATTTATTTGCTACATTTTTCTTTCGTCTTTTGTCCCCCATTAGACTTGCCACCCCATTACTTTATTCGTGTCTTCTTCCCACAATTCATCATTAGACTCATCAAAATTAGTATTTTATGGGTTGCTTTAACAAATGAAAAGGACCAACCTTCCCACATGCTTCTTACCTAAATTTTTGTGGAAGACCTCTATTTAGCAAATGATTTGGGAGATAGGTACTAGTTAATAAGATATGGTGAGGTTTTTACCGGGGCAATATATGAATATATTAAAATTCATAGGTAAAGAGTCAGAAATGGCATATGTCACAATCCCTTTCACAATGTTAATCTATCCACGTCATCCTCATGTACTTAATTTTTTTGACGGAGCCACATTTGAATCCGCAACCTCAAACATCCAAGAAAGAGATCAAATCATCCCTCCACCACAATATGGTTTGTACTTTTATCGGGAATGATGATGAAATATGCATGAAAACCAAGAGTTATGTTACAACTTTTGATATCCATATTTATAAATGTTTATTTTTAATGATATATTTTCCACATCTCATATCATATAATCATTAAATTTTTTTGTGACAAAAACTCAAGGGTATCGCGAGGGCTTAACACACCTTCATGGCACCTGCATACTTTTGCTATCAATTTGTATTCATACTTGATTAGTAGAAAATACTGATCAGTACTAATGGAATCTTGTGAAACATGTTATAAAATGAAAAAATTACATCTGAATTAACATTGTATTTCTATTGAATAATTTGCTTTAGCAAGGATAATATCGTAATTTTCCACCCTATTAAGTCATCAAATATGTTCATTATCTACCTTTTGTGTAACTCTGATAAACATTAAGAGATCTAAAGTTATCTTACTGTTAGTCCTATTCTTTTGGAGAAACTAAATTAATGGGAACCAAATTCACTTTAATCAATTGAATTGTATTAGTAATCACAAAGTTTTTTACCACTAAATAAATTCAATTCATTAAAATTAAGTCAAAAAAGAATATAATCTTTTATAAGCAATTATTTCCCATGTTTTATTATTTTGCAACACTTGTAGCATTAAGGAACTATACAAACCTTAATCACATATTACAATTTTATATGTTGGAAAAATTGTTAAGGTTGAACGGAGAAGACCTTTAGTTTTGAAATAAACATAATTTTTTTATAGTCTTGTTTTTATATAATCGAAGATACTATTAGTCACACGGGGAAAAAGAAGATTAGAGAATAAAGGTATTTTAAGACGAAGTTGTTTTTATGGATTATTGTTTTAAATCATTATGTTTCATAACTTGATATCTCTATTCTATAGTGTTGTTAGAGGATACAAAAAATGAATATCATTGCTATTTTTTATTTAATAATCAATATGTATAACTTTGTAATGAAAATACAAACTATTATATGTTTTGTTTGATTCGAGCCCATTCAGGTGCTCAGTATTACTTATATGAATCTCTTGTTGTGTGGGGGCCAAGGGACATCAACATATACGTACATTTATTTACGTGTAAGTTCTATATTATTTCTAAGAAATTTTCAAAGAAGTCATAATAAATTGCATTTTTGTGAAAATCATCGATATGATATTATTTATCAAATTACACACCTTGCCATTGTATTTTGTAAAAAAGTCAACTTTTGTCATTCATTCTTTTTTCCCTCCCTTTTGTGAAGCCGAATTTGATAAAAATTTGGCGGTTGATATGCATGACTATTCCATCGCACAAAGGGAGGAAAATATAGGTCAAGAGGTTGAATTTTTTCCTACGTATGATGATAAAGGTGTAA